>JAKOPK010000167.1:0-58812 GCA_024195185.1 Coniferiporia weirii
GACTACACTGCCCAGGATAGATCTGGTCTGGTGCTTGGAAGAGCCCACTACGTCTTGCTTATTCGCTCATGGCACGTGGCCCACAAGCGAGCCCATGTAAATCCTCGGCGGCCGTTAGCTCTTGTTTCTAAACTTCAATACGCAAACTTTCTTCTCATGTTTCTCTTCACTAACCAAGTCGCGCAGAACAGCGACATCAGTCGAGAGGGCGTCTGCGGGAAACTCGGGTTGTTTTTAGACGAGGAAGCCTTGCTTTGAAATTGCTGGCTAACTTCGCAGACATGCGCCTTAGGTAATCGATTTAGTAATCGCGTGAAAGCACGTGAGATCACGTAAGCATTCCATGGCTTTTGCCATCCCATGCGTGAGTCGGCCAAGGTCGTTAACAGCAAGCCGCAATGCGTCCGACGCTCGCTGTGCTCGGTGGGAGGTCCGCCTGGAAAGGTCTGCCCACTGGCTTGTTGGTCGTATGTAGAGTGCTGACTCCCCACCAGGTCCCTACTTCGTGTCCTTTCCTAACTTGCGGGAGGCGTTAGACAGCAGAGTACCCATCCAGACGCAGGCGCGGGCTTGCACAATTCTCCCCAACTTCGTCGGGTAAGCGACTCTCGTAGCGTGTATCACCGAGCTACCCGCGCTAACTTTTCGTTTAAAAGGATCCGGTTTATGGTCCACAATGGGAAAACATACACGCCGGTTACCGTGACGCAGGACATGGTCGGGCACAAGCTCGGCGAGTTCGCGCTGACGAAAAAGCGCTTCACTTACAAGTAAGCAGAGCCTCCTTCCTCCTGGATTTTTATATAAGTGGACCATCTGATGCGGTTGATACAACAACCACAGGGCGACAAAGAACAAGTAGCGATGCGGTGCTATTAGCTTGGAAAGGGCCAGCGTTGATTCCTGTTCGGCTCGTTTGCTGGCTGGCTCTGTCGTGCACCCCCTTCGAGCAATCCCCCCGACGGTTTCTGGCTCACGCTAGAATGGACGCCACCGAGCGTCTTGGGTGCCCTGATGGGGGTAGGGGCGACCCGGTGTTGCGGTTGTGGTACATACAAGGGCTTTGCAAATGTGTTCGGTTCACTTGCATTGTATACGTTACAGGCTTCAGTAATACAAGTGATTTTTGGGGCGCTGAGCTTTGCGTCGGCAGTGGCGAGCTTGCAGGTGTTTTTTGTTCTAGTAGGAATAAAAGGGGTTCTGTGGTCGAGCGTCGGGAACGGCCGCGATTCGGTGCTTGTAACTTGCAACCTCGATCTGCAGCACTTTCCACCCTTCGTCTTCCGTCGTCGTCAACGCCCGACGCTCTTCTCATCGTCCGTCGAATGCGCACTGAGTCTGCCTGCCGCTGCTGCCGTCGTTGAAGGACATATAGCCGTGCTTGTGCCGCCGCCGCACCGCACCAATCTGTAGTGTAACGCTTCGTCGAACACCCGAGCCTAACTTTGTGCGTGCAGTGACCACGTCCACACCCCATTGTGTTCGCGGCCATTGACGATTGGAGGGCGTGCCGGGGCCCCCTTTGAACCCACAGTCGTGTCGACGATAGCCGAATCGGACCCTGATACTTTATAATCCCATCTCAATCTCATGGCGTTTCACCAAGTGACAGCAACCTCGCTTACGCCCTCGCGCCCCGCCCCGCAGGCCCCCCAGCGCCGCGACACCGAGCAGACAATGTATTCGAACAGCAGCAACACGCTCGTGTCCGCTGGCTACAAGACCTCCTTCCAGTTCAACGGCTCGTCCTATGCCCAATCCTACTCGGGCATCGGCGCGTCGCCCATCCGTTCCAACTCTTCCGTCAGCTCAAGTGAGGTCGTCCGCACCGGCTGGGCCAGCGTCAAGGAGGACGCCTTCGCTAGCCTCTTCTGGGTCCGCAAGTGGCTCGTCCTCAAAGAGCAGTCGCTCACGTTCCACAAGAACGAGGTACGCACTTCGCTCTCTCGCTTTTGTTGCCCTGGTCGCCCGTACACACTGCTGATCGCATCGCGCCTGGTTCAATTAGACTGCGCAAGCGCAGAGCATAATCAAACTCGGGGATATCTCAAACGTCGAACGCGTGGATCTCAAGCTCTACTGTTTGGTCGTCGAGACAGCAGATAGACGCGTGTATCTCTCGCTTAAGAACGACGAAGAGGTGTACAAATGGCAGGACGACATCTACTCGCGGAGCCCACTTCAGAGCGTCGGCCAGCCTACTAACTTCGTCCACAAGGTGCATGTTGGGTTCGATCCCGTTTCTGGGGGCTTCACGGTAAGCACTAGTGCATTCCTCGCGTCCACCCTGCCCTAGAGGGATATTTCGCTAAATGGTTCCGCTTGCGGCCCGCAGGGCTTGCCAGAACAAT
Organism: Coniferiporia weirii; assembly: GCA_024195185.1. Classification (NCBI taxonomy): domain Eukaryota; kingdom Fungi; phylum Basidiomycota; class Agaricomycetes; order Hymenochaetales; family Hymenochaetaceae; genus Coniferiporia; species Coniferiporia weirii. The sequence continues at coordinate 2,352 of JAKOPK010000167.1, forward strand.
GGAGCAAGCTGTTGACCCGCTCTGCGATTACGCAGGAGGACTATGTCAAAGACCCGCAAGCAGTGTTGGACGTACTCGAATTCTACACTGATCACCAGAAGCGTGAGCAAGAGATGGAAGAAATGACGGGGATGGCGTCGGGTATGTCGCGTAGCGCATCTGCCGCCACCGCCTCTACACTTTCTCCGTACTCTGAGACTCCCTCGGCGCCACGCTTTAACGCGGGAACCGGGCTTGCTGGTTCAGCCAAGCCGGGTCCTGTGCAGGCCCTCCAGAATGAACGTCCGGGGATGGTCCGCCAAGACTCTGCGCCGTCCGGCATCGGTGGCAAATCTTCAACAGCAATTGCCGCTGCGCGTGCTGCCGAGATCGTCAACGGCGCACACGCTCAGTATGCCAACACGATCGGTACTGGTGCCTCCACCCGTCCGGCACTTCCCCTCTCTCCGGGCGCGCTGCAGGCAACGCGTCCCGCGCCGCCAGCACCACAAAGGCCGTTACTTACCGCGGCTCGTCCTGCTCCGCCCGCACCGAAGCCGTCGGTGCCCGAACATACACCGTCTTCACAGGACCTGCGCATGCGTGCAAAGGCGCAAGGCCCGCAGGAGCGTGTGGATGTGCGTCCACCTGGGTTCGAATACGAACAGCCCTCTCCACAGAGGAAGGACTCCCTGCCGTCTCGTGATGCTGACAGAGCGGAGCGCGATGACCGCCAGCAGCGTCCGCAAATGGCGCCATCTAAATCATCTCCTGCGACGTCTGTGCCTTCGACACACCCCGTCGCAGGAGCTGCAGGCTCTACAGTTGGCCCGCCACCCGTTAAGCCGCTCCAGACGACGAAAAAGCTTCCGAAAGACCACGCCCAACAACCTGCGACTGTGACTATTACCGCGCCCGCGGAAGACTCGGCGAATGGGAGTGTCGCCGCTGCTGCCGCCGCATTGGAAAAGCCGAAGGAAAAGGAGCGGCGGATTAGCACAATGTCAGAGGGCCAGATCATGGAGAAGTTGCGCAGTGTGGTGAATCCGGAAGATCCTAAGGCACTTTACAGCAAAATTAAGAAGATCGGGCAGGGGTACGTCATTCAACTTCCCTGAAGCTGTACTAGCTGGTAATTCGATTGCTTATCTGCTGCACATTTCTGCGCTATTCCTCATACAGTGCATCTGGTCATGTCTACGTCGCAAAAGCGCTCCCGTCAGCCAAAAAGGTGGCCATCAAGGAGATGGACCTTTCGCGCCAGCCACGCATAGAGCTCATCGTCAATGAGATTCTTGTTATGAAGGAGTCACAGCATCCGAACATTGTCAACTTCCTGGACAGCTACCTCGTTAGAAATAACGAGCTATGGGTCGTCATGGAATACATGGAAGGCGGCGCGTTGACCGATATCATCGAGAATAACACTCTTGAAGAGGAACAGATTTCTAGTATCTGTTTTGAGGTGAGAGGCGCTTGCCGGCTAATGATTATATGAGGCTAATCACGTTTATAGACCTGCAAGGGCTTGGGCCACCTCCACGAGCAGCACATCATCCATCGTGACATCAAATCGGACAATGTTCTCCTCGATGCGCAAGGCCGTGTCAAAATCAGTAAGCACTTGCATCTCATGATATATCTTGTGTTTGTTTGCTGAGACTTCCAACAGCGGACTTCGGATTCTGCGCTAAGCTCACAGATCAAAAATCCAAGCGTGCAACGATGGTTGGCACGCCGTACTGGATGGCTCCGGAGGTTGTCAAGCAGAAAGAGTACGGTGCGAAGGTGGACATCTGGTCGCTGGGCATCATGGCGATCGAAATGATCGAAAACGAGCCCCCGTACCTTGATGAGGAGCCGCTTAAGGCTCTCTATCTGATCGCGACGAATGGCACGCCGACGCTGAAGAAACCCGATGCGCTCAGCCGCGAGCTGAAGAGCTTCTTAAGCGTATGTCTGTGCGTTGATGTTAAGAGCCGGGCCTCGGCAAATGAACTGCTCGAGGTGCGTTGTTACGTTCTGTTTATACGGAGATTTCTGTGCTGATGCGTCCCTTGATCCTCTTCATCAGCACGATTTCTTGAAGAAGGCATGCGCACTTTCAGGCCTGGCACCTTTACTTCTTTTCAAGACACGGCCAGCCTCTTAAATGTCTTGCAATCACGATCCCCCTTCACGCAACCCTGAGGGTGTTTCCGGTGCGGAGCGTGCCGAGTTTTCTCGCTCCCTTTCCCAAGACGGATGTTTTCCTCTCCTCTCCTCCCCTCTGGGTCCCCTCCTAATGTTTTCTTCTCTTCTCTTCCTCTTCTCTTTACGTCTTCTTTCTTTAGTTTCCTTCTTCCCTCTGTTCTCCCTATCCCATGTTCTGCTGGTTATGATTTATGTAATGATACAGCTCGGAGATTCCCTTGACCCCTATCCCGCCTCCTCTTACCCTTGACCTTGCCCTTTCGTCCTTTCGTCCTCCTGCGTGCTGGCTGCTGCTACGCGTAACTCGCCCGTGGCATACACCCCCCGACCGATATCAGCGCTCGCTCGCTCGCTCGCTCCCGCCCCACCTCCGCCTTTTGCTGGCAGACAGCATGTATTATGATACAACATTACGTGCCCTACTTAGTTAGATCGCGATCGGAATGAATAAGGGCTGGTTTTCGAAATTCAACTGTGCTGAATTTACAGTTCTTGATATGCGGTGCAATGCGGTGCGGGTGATCCACTAGAATAGAATCGGGTGCGCGAGTTCGAAGCGCGTTTTATTGTTACATACATACTTCCGTAGCGAGCTGACATTTACTGTCAAGCAAGACGCTCGCATGGGTACGGCACGGCACAGGCGAGGCCATCCCGTGCGCGTTTAGCCGGTGTGCATACAGTAGACCAATAGCGGAATGAGTATATATGAATTTCATTTTACTAAGTATACGGTACTGGGCGGTAAGAAGTATGTGTGTCATATTCATACTGAGGGAGAAGGGTAAGACAGAACGAGCATGGATAGATGGAGCATAGAACTAGAGCATATGTAGCATAAGTGTACATACTGGTAGGGGAGTGATAATGGAGAAGAAATAAAAAAATGACCGAAGCAAGAAATTATAGTATAGTACAGAACTTACAGTAAATACTGTACAACGCTATTTCCATCCAATGTATAACTGTATGCCGCCGACAGCCATTAGCCCCTCTAATACCACCGACACTGGTCAGAGACCGAAGACCGGGGACCGGGTAGGACATTGCGGACGGGAAAAATCGTACAACGTGCAGCGTATGTGTCACAATAGCAATAACCCACCACTCCTTGGTGAATATGGTGTATCTATAAGAGCGAGAGAATAGGCGAAACAAAACTGACTGAATCAGCCAGCAACACCGAAAATTATCTTTTTTGAACCTAGAACATTGGATGATTCGCTTGCGTCGATTGCACTAGAGATTCATAGTGCACGGGTATTGGATTAACAGGAGATTTCAAGTTGACTAGAACTTGCCCATGACAAGGACGCGGTAAAGCGCATTCGCGTCTTCGTACTGGGCGTGTTCAAGTGCAAAATGTGCCATTTCAACAGAGTCTGTGTCTGAGCTTGGGTCGACGAGATTAAGCTTGATGAGCGAGTTATAGAAACGACAGAGCTAGAAAAGAGGACAGGAATCGTTTCAGCAGGTGTTACCGATCGCAGCGGGGACAAGATAGGGAAACTGAATCAAATACATTTTGTACACCCTTCGCTGCGCGATCGTCGCTGATGAGTCCCTCCATGGCCTGTCTCTCCGAACGCTCGACCCAGCCGATCGCATTGAATACGAATGCACCCAGGACTTCGGTCCGTGTGATGTCAGCGATAGTCGTTCTTCTAATGCCGGTGCGATCACCATTGCCGACGTCGCCGGCCTGTTCATTTTTCCCCAGGGCCAGTATCGATGTCGGATCGTGCAGCAAACGCCCTATTACGTCGAAGGAAGGTAATGTCGGAGGCAGCTGACGGAGAACATCAAGGACATCGGATCGTGAAAAGTACGCATCAGGGCTGGAGCTAAGGCTTCCACTCAAAAGCGAGACAATGAGTGGGTGCCCGAGGGCTGGGTTGAGGGCAAGCAGCGGCGGGAGTGAATGCAAGGCAATGAGTGAATGCGGCGTGAAGTGAGGAAGAGAGAGCGCGACGATCTGATAATGCAAACAAGTAATTAGTATTACCAAATTTGAAACGGCCGTAAAGATGGTATAAACGCGCATATATGCGATTAGATCAAACATAATAGCATACGACTTACTCTTTGCTCTGACAGCGTCAGGACGCGTTGACATGCAACAATCAGAAGACGCATTCCTCGTTCCACCAGGTCTGATTTGTAGTCATCGCCCGGCAGCAAAAGAGAGGCCTTCTTTTCATTCATATTCTCTATGGGCGTGCGTGCCGCCGATGGTGCCGGGGAAATTACATTGGTAAGAATGGGTGAAGGCTGTCGCTGCCTCATGATCGGCGGCCTAGTACACGTATTGGTGAGTAGGTCTACAGACACAGGTAGTTACTCACGACTCGTTCAGGTATTCGTCCTCCAAAGTAAGGGAATCATCTATGGTCAGCTGGGAAGCGCGCAGTTTTGGTGGAAGCGGTGAATGAGCGAGGGTCGCGGGCGAGTATGGTCCGAGCTGCAAAGCAGAGAAAAAAAAATCGGAATTTGGAAGAGAGCGAAAGTGCGTTTAAGCGAGAGCACCGACATCGTTTCCGTCTCCTTTGAGTATCTTCCATAATACCCACACGAGTTGTTCATTCTCGCCGACGCCACCGCGATCTGCCTCAACCCTTGCCCCCTCCCGCTCGCGCGCGAACACTTCCACAAAAGCGCTGCGGAAGGGGTTGATCGCGATCGGATGCGCCGCGTAGAGGAAGTACAGTATGTACCCGGCCAGTATGCGTTGGTATGTCTACAAATACAAGAGACGAGATCCGGAAGTGCGCGTCAGCCACCGGATGCGATGAGCCCGCATATGCGGAACGTGCGGCCAGGTGGAGGGTCGACGTACCTCCTCGCGCCCCGAAAGGAGGGGAAGGAGAATATCGAGCGCGACTCCGAACCTGTTGACGGGCTGGACGAGCTGGACGAAAGCCTGAGCGGCCGCCGTGCAGGGGATTCCATGGGTGTGGACGAGGAGGTGTTTGACGGAGACGCGAACGGGGTCTGCAGCGGGGGACGGAGCAGAGATGGGCAGTGGGCGGTAAGTGGCTGTCTGCATGTTGGGTGACCAGCACTGATGAGCGTCAGTGAGTGAGCGGCTGGTCTACGCGCCCATGCGCGTTATATTCGGACGCTTGATGGCTCATCGTCCTCTTTCGGCCCGCTTTGCTGCTGTTTGGTCTCTTTCTATTCCGTGCAAATCATTAGAAAAGTACAATTTATTCTACCACACACATAAAAACAGAAGGAACAAAATTGCAGTTGGTCGTAAAATGCCGTGACGGAGTTGGGCAAGCAAGGACACGCAGAAGGGGGTAGAAACGGTGCAACGAGGTCGAGGTCGAGGTGTAGTGGAAATAGATAATCGATTCTCTGGGAAGGGCCAGGTTTCGCGGTAATAGTGTACACTAGTCGGGGAAAGACGTTGTCGTACCAAATGGACGTAAACATGCTGGCGTGAGTGTCAAAAATCCATGGATGTAATCGAGTTCGTTTCTGTGCGAGTTTGTGTGTCATGTACGTGTAGTGCCAATTGCTCAAGAAGGTTATAAGGAGAAGTGAGGAGTAAAAGTAGTGCTTCTGATCTGAAACAAAAATGAACATGCGAGAGCGATGAAATGGTCGTGTGGTCAAGCGGAAGATGCAGAGTCTGGATCAGGATTGAAGGATGCTGCGAAGATGCGAATATAACGTCAATGGTGAGATGCGATGCAAGTGTGAGGGTATGGTCCAAAAAATGCAGCCCGGAAGAAAATCTGAGTGGGAAAACGGTCGACTTGTGACAGCGTAACAAAGGGGCTCCAACCTCTATCCTGTGAGTGTTAGATCTTGAGCTCTTTGAAACCGCGGACGTCCATGCGCCCAACTCCATTTTTCGACCATTCCGCATTCGAGCCTTCCTCCTTCGTCTTCGCTGGCGCAGACGCAGGTTTGCCAAATCGACCGCCGGGGACAATAATCTTCCCTGGGCCTACCCTCTTTCCTCTTGCAGGAGTAGAAGTAGGAGCTCCAAGTGCCGAACGAGGTTTAGGCAGCCCAAGTACCTTGCGCTGCCGCCGAGTAAGAGGCCTCGCAGGAGATACGGGGGAAGGCGGGACGACGACCATCGATGGAGGTGGCGTTGCTGCTGGTGACGAAGATGCCGAGCTTGAATCCTCCGACGAGAGTAAGCTGGGCGTGTCTGCATCGGGATCGATGTCTGCATCAACGTCCATACCTGGCTTCATTTTTGTGCTGCCAGTACGGCGGCTACCAGTATGTCGAAGTCCGAGATTACTACGCGAGCGTTTTGCCTCACCCTGCGAGTCCTCTGCTGCTTCATCCGATAAATCATATGCGCGTTTAGGAGAGCAGTTGACGCGTAAGCTGAGCTTCGTAGCCATGTTTTGGCTGTTATCTACTGCGCAGTTGTAACCTGGCACGGGGGGGACAGATAGAGAAGAGGAAGCGGAGGTGGAGGTCTCAGACGAAGGCGCCGGGGAAGAAGAACGTGAGAGAGGGAGCGGGATTTCCATCGGTAGGGAAGAATCCTCGTCGGCCTCTTCAACGTCATCTTCCGTTAATAGACTCTCGGATGAGCTGAGCGAAGATTGTGTGGCCAAGGCTTTCCCTTTCGCCTTTCCCAGAACCGGATGAGTCCCGGCCGGCTTCTCAGAGACATAAGGAAGCCCGCTGTGGGGGCCGGTGAGATTACGTACGGAGGAAAAGTGTTCCCAATCATGGTACCTAAACAACGAACCAAAGATAAGACAACCATGAAGAGGGAGAATCGCAATGAACCAACACGAACGCTACATAAACCGCACCAAGCGGAGAATTTTCCTCATCATCGCTATCGCGGTCATCATCTACAATTCGTGATTGACGTCTCGTCTTCGCGGTCTTGTCCTTTAAGACTTTCTTCTTCTCACGGCGCACCCTCCGCGCGTCTCGCTCGTTAAGCGAACCTTCAGGTGCTGAAGGGATCTGTTCGCTAACAGGCGTCTCAGAGGTTGTTGGCGACAGGTCAGCACCTGACGTCCACTCAATGACGTAGACAAGGCCAGGCTGGACGACCTTGACATCACGTCTCTTCAGATGGGAAAATGCCGTGAGCTCCAAATGACCACCGTAGGTCCCTACGAACGCAGACGATATGTATTAGAACTGTTGTCACAATTGACTAAAGAGATTTAATAAAATTAATGTTACCTGGCTGACGCATACACATGAGATGCACATCCAAGCCACGCTCATCATCCACGAAGGGCGCATAGCGTTGTTTGTGTGCCTCCATCCAGTTGCAAACCTCCTCACGGAGTTTAAGGTGCTGCGAGGGGGAGCCATAATATTGGTCTGAAAGCGCACGGAAGAGGCAGTTGCCGTCGCCGAGTGTAGGCGCGGCGTACAAACCGAGTGCACTGAGCTGCTCGTTAAGCTGTTGAGTGTTCTTTATCGGATCCGAGACCAACTAAAAAATTTCATATAAACAAGAAGTTGTTTCATAATGTCAGAAAACACGGATATGACTAGATATTCCCAGAAGCGGGAGCAAGTTACTGACTGCTGCACCCTTGTTCTGCCTTGTGCGCGTGCGTGCTGGAGTCGTGGCAACGACGTTGGACGAACAGGTAAGAGATCTACTTAGACGCCACAACAACGGCACCAACAACTACTTACTTTGTCTCGGCGGCGCTACATGGCGCTGATGCCTCTTTGCCATCGTGATAAGTAGTAAACAGAGGGTTGACGTCGGTGAGCCTTCGGGCAGCGACTCGGACAAAGGGGGAGAGAGCAGTCGTCTGGGGTCCTCACAAAGACCCCGAAAGTAAGTAAAGAATTCCAGAAATGGTATATATTTCCCATCGACACGATTAGTAGAGATATGATACGATACTAGAGATGTACAAGTAGTTACGGATTACTAGAATAAATCCTGGCATTCGTGTTAACATCGATTGTTAGCCATTAATAAGAATACCGCGCTCGTTTATCAAACGGATCAGCATAACTTTTCAGCACTTTTGCGAGTTCCTCGCCCTCAAGCTTCAGGACCAGATCCTTCTCGTTTAGGTACCGTGCGTAGTTTCGCCAAGCTATCGCGCCCTTGTTGATATTTTGGAGCTCTTGTCCAGGTCCACCGTCCAAGTTACTTGTCGGATTGCTCCATCCAAATTTGCCCTTCTCGAGCGTGCTCATGTTACCCACAATGAAAAGGGCGCGCTTTGCCCGTGTCAGTCCAACATTCAGTCGGCGCCGATCCGCGAGAAAACCTATGTAGCCGGACGCATTGTTGCGCACAGTAGAGAAAATAATTGCTTCCTTTTCTCTTCCTTCAAAGCCGTCGACCGTCTTCACCTCGATATTTGCGATCTCAGATGCTCTGTCACTGAGGTTCGCGTTAAACCGGTCGCGCACGCTTATATCCTTCGTGAGTAACCGGGTGAGAAGACTTATTTGCGACTTGTAAGGGGCAATCACGCCGATGTCTTCGCCTAGAAGGTCCTGTATAAAAGCAATGAGTCCACATGAAGAATCACCTGTGTGAACACATAAACGTACCTCGTTCTTTCGAAGAAGATCCTCTATGATACTACAGACTATATATCCTTCTGTCCAGTTCACTCTGCTCTTGCTCTTCATTGCCTCAGGTCCTTGATGGTCAATGAAAATTACAGAGGGTCGATGTCCTGTGGTCGGATTCGCGACTAGGTGAGCAGACGAAGGAGGCAAGAGCTCAGGTGCGATCTCCCCTGCATGGACCGTCCCGTCGAGTAACATCAAGTCGTAGAATTCTGAAGACGGAAATTCTGAGATCTTCGGGTGCATACGATATTGAGTATCTAGCATGACTGACGGAACAGCTGGAGCGCTTTGAGTAAACGTTTTAATAAAGTCAGTCGAACGCATACGTACCACCCTCGCTCGTTAGCCGCTCAAACAGACTAATGGAGAGACCACCATCTCGTGCCTCCGGACTCACGACAACAGGCGGTAATTGTTTATGGTCCCCGATAAGCGCTAAGTGCTTGCACTAATTGGATATTAGCCGTTTGTGGGTTTCTCCGATTAGAGAATAGATTACGCACTCCTTTCATCAAAGCAACGAGAGATGCAGGTTCAGTAGACATAGATGCCTCGTCAAGGAAAACGACCGGGAAATCGGTGACTTTCAGTGTATACGAAGCAGACCTCACGCACGTAGTGCAGATCTGAAGGTATGTTATCAATACCGGAAAAAAAGCTCACAAATTGTGAAAGACGTACGACATCCGATCTCATAACGATGTCTCGAATTATTTTTTGCTTTACGACGTAAGCTCTCATCGATAGCTTATCTTTTTTGTCCTCAAGCTTTTTAAGCTTTACTTCCATGTTTTCTGAGAGAGAATGAGCATATCGCTTAACTCGCCAAGAATGAACAGCCCACCAATTCGTGCCCTCACGTTCCGCTTCTTCTTCGTTGCCCTTATCTCAGTCAAAAGGCCGTGAATCTCCGCGGCCACCTCTTTCCTCTCTTCCATGATCGTGTCGTACCTTGGCTTCTCCATGTGTCTTTCGAATTGATGTTCAAGCATATAACTCTCGAGTCCCCCTTTCACCTTTCCTTCAAAACCGACCCGCAACGGTTTCAATCCACCATCTACGAGGCTTTCAAGGAGGTTGTCAACGGCAACATTGGTGTATGTGCATACAAGGAGTGGATGCGGCACTTCAAAATGGCCCTTCAGTAGCTTGGCGGTCTCAACAATTGTCTTCGTCTTTCCCGTACCCGGCGGGCCCTGCACAAGACTGATACGCTCGCCAATCATCATTGCCATCGCTCTAACCTGCGATGCATTCAACCCACTCAACACGGGATCGCCCTCAATGACCACCGGTTCCGGCTTTTGGTAGCGCTGCGCCCAGCTCCGTATTAGGCAATTATCGTTGAATGCGCCGCCCGACCGCGAGATTTCACCGTTATGCCCCAATCTATTCTCATGATCCAACTGTTCGTGATTGAGATAGTGTCTCTCAGCAGGATCTTGAAGGTGCTTATGTGACGTTGAGGCATCATGGTTGGTAGCAGAGGTGAAAGACTCGAGAAGCACATCCCGGAGTTGGGTACCTTGAAGTATAAGCTCTCGTTCACCTCGTTTGTTTAGTGGATCCCGCTCATTGACTTCCGGGTCGCTGTTTAGCAGATATATAGCTTCACGCATCCGTTCGTAGATGGCAACCGAGGCACCCAGGTCCAATCTCGAATGATGAAAGGTAACGATAAGTTAAATTTGTTGAAGCCTTGTCGCTAGAACAAAAAGCCTACCTCCAAAATCCCTCATTTATCCCATCGAACTCTTCCTCAAAAGCAATGTTTATCTGTTCCGGAAAAATATCCACGACGCTGCCCTTGAGCCAATTTTCCTTCAATGGATCGATGCGAGATATGTAGACTTGCGTTCCGAGACTGTTCTCCAAAATATTTAGGTACTAGGGTCCCGTAAATTGGAATAATAAATACTCACCCGAACACATTATGTGGGAGAGTATTTGACATCCTAAACCCTGCAACGCGTCGACCGAGGCTCGTCTTCTCCAAAAAGAAAGCGTGAAGCCCGGTTAGACAATAACCCTCTTTTTTTAATTTTTCCAATCCCCAGTCCCGCAATCGGTCCAGAACGACTTTCTCCTCCACCTCCTGCTCTGCCTTGATCAGAGGGATGAACCTTCGATACAAATTAGATATTAGATGGCCAACAAAGTGTTAAAGACCTAATGCATGAATCGCTTACCGATCCCTGTAGGCCTTTATTTGCTGCACGAATTGATTCCTGCCGGCATACTCGGGAATCTTTCTGCTAACGTATACTGGTCTTGACTCTTTGAGCTTTCCTGCGACCCGAGAAAATGCCCGCTCCCTCCAATCGTATCTTGGCGGGGCTACAGGATCGGGTTCTGGATGTAAACCCTCCCGTATTTCGTCTAGATGAATCCACTCTCTCTGAGCCTTCGTCAGTGCGCGCTTGTGAGCTCCCGATTGAATACGAGGTTGTGCAACTTCTACGGCCGTGGCAAAAGCGCGCGCATTCGAACAAGTACCACTGTCAATGAAGGCGCGGATACGGGTCGCTGTTTTGTTACTGGCAGCTCTTTTTTCATCGGATTTGATAGAAAAGCGACGCGAGAGCGTGCCCACTTCTGATCGTCCAGCAGTCCATGAGGTACGAGAGAGAGACAACGCCAGCTTAATGAGTGCAGAGAACGCGTCGAACAAAAGTTGCCGGATAGCATAGTACCACGGTAAAAAGAACGAGCGCGTGAACGACTCTATGTTACATAATAACTATCACCTAAAACGGACGTCGATCGCTTTCAACCTTTTCTTCAATGAGGCTGGCATCATCAAGGCGGCTATACAGTACGGTGACTATAAGCATTATATACACGTTCAACTCTGAGGTCTGACCGTCTGGCCCTTCTGGTATTGACCGCTTTTCGCCGCATTCTTAGTGTCATTCCCGCCGAGCTAATAACCGTGGAATTTCTCCTGGCCCTCGACTTCCTCCGGGTCTGCTCAGCTCACTTTGCAACTACCAGTGATGGTTCCTTCAACCTTACTAGAGTCACCGAACGACTTGACGCTCGACTCTGAGCCTAACCACGCGCCTGCTATCTCTGCTCTCGGATTCCTCGAATGCGCCAAGCCGCTTTTACTAACTTCTGGCTCTTAAAGCTCCCGATAGTCGGCAAGTACGACTAGCTCTTTTACATCTACCTACAGGCTACGACGCTTTTCCTCTAGAATCTCTTAACTCGGTCGCTAAAAAGGAACCCAATTTACCACCCCTGGTTTGGAATTCGCCACTCAGCTCCTACGTATTCCCTCTGTCCTCGGGAAAACGGTCTGCCAAGCGAGCGTGTCTATTCTGCGAAAGCAGCGCCATACGGCGTGTATATGAAGGCTTGATACTCTATCTAATGCCTATCATTCGCACTATATGGAACTCCTTTGGCTTCTCTGTCCCATGGTGACCGAACGCGAACCAAATCAAATGTCCTCCGGTATTTTCAACGCCTCCGCCAAGACGTGTCGGCTCGTCTCCAATCACCCAATAAACGTTTACTCAGCGGCCCGGGTAGATCTTGAGTTGAAGGTACGCCACTACTCATCGTCGGTCCCAGGCCTTTCGCTCTTCGCACATTCGTCCGTGTCATGCGAGAATTCCTTAATATATCACGCAGTACTTCTTTCAAATGCCGAGGCTTTTGTTTCTGATCCGTTCCGCCCTTCCGGATTTAAAATATGCACGAACAGGACTGACCAGATGTTCGAAACGTCGCTCGTGCGTGCATCGTCGACACACGAGATGTATCAGCTCATCACGGATGGCGTACAATACGCCAAGCCCTTCCCAACCAGCTTCCACGTTCATATCAGGACCCGAGGAATTCCCTTTATCAGATCCTAGGACGACCGGAAAACGGAAGGGTTTCAGCAGACTCCGCTCACCCGCAGCTGAGAGTGCTCCCGTGGGGACCCCCCGAATTCAGGCTTCCCAAACTCCTGCACAGCATGTGAAATTATTGTCATTACGCAAATGGGATAGTATTTTTTGTGTTACAAAGATTATAAGACTGTCTTTCTCAACTAAAAAAAGCAAGGCACGTATGTTTAAAATGCGGCGTGAGACGGCGTCATGGAAATTCATCAAAGTCTGCAAAGATAAGGATACAGAAGGACGGAGAGAGGCTTTAAATCTGTTCAAGGAGAAATGAAGAATATAGAAATCGTGTGAACCATCGTGAGCAAGCATGAGAATGTGGCGCGATAGAAACGCATGGACTTAAGCCTTGCGTTGATAACCGTCGCGTAAAGGTACGTGGTATCAATAAAAATAGACCAGAACAGCACGACTGGATGCTGACAAGTGTCTTTTGTTGTAGGTTGTATGAAAGAATGGATTCCCGCGGGATAACTAAGATCGGCAGCTCCTAGTCCTTTTCGGCATGAACTTTATGGCTCAGCCTCACAAACGCGTGTTCGAAAGCGGCATTAGAAGACTTTACGCCGCCTTGCGCTGGCGTCGTCCGGGTCCAATACTCTGAGAGCACGCGCACCGGTACCGAGCCCTTTACACTTTTGCGTATACCTTATGTCGACACGCAATCCGAGCTGCAAGTGCGAAGCCTGCGCCAGTGAGGAGCATTGCGCCGCCGAAGAACTGCGCCCAGAGGTACCTGAAGTCACCCGCGCCTGATACACTAGGAGAGTCGTGTGAGCGTAAGGCGAGTAACGCGCCGGCTATGGGCGGACCGGCAAGAATGCCTGTAGCGTGAAAATTTATTAGGGGTTGATGAACAAGGAGACAGGAACGCGTACCCGGTGCCATCGCAGCCGTAAACATGCCGGTACGTGTGCCAATTAGGGAATGGTTATCCGTAATCTGCGCGACGCACGAAGATGCGATTGAAGAGTAAGACGCTGAAGAGACACCAAATCTAGACGAATTAAGCATGAATAAAAGCTCATCAGCACCACTTATTATCGGCGGCGGTGTCCACTGTGCCTACATGAGAGCGAAGACTATTGTCTGGGGTACCCCCATTGCAGTCGTCCATATTGCGAAGACGGAAATGGCTTGCAGAATAGCCACTGGAACTAAAGTATTAAATCGGCCAAACTAAGCGGTGTAATGGTAAGGCGTCGTTGTTTTACCGTGGAAAATACTCTTGGATACTCACTCTATCTGCAATGTATCCACTGCCTATCCTCCCTATGACCCCAGCCGCATTCATGATTGCGATAGAGTAGAACGCAAGGTTTGCCCCCGAGCCACGGCTCAACATGAACAGTCCGATGTACCAAAACGGCGTGTAGAGACCTGTAGACATACAGCAGTCAGATCGATAACTGGATTGACGACTGTAAGACGCTCTGACCGAAGGCACAGAAAAACCCGCTAAGAGAATGCAATAAGAATCTGACGTCCTTGTAGGCACTCAGGTCGATTAGCTTCGCACCCTCAGGAGCCGGCATACGCTCCTTAATAAATGGGATGCTAATCGCCTGTAGGACGAACATAACAAGTGCCATAGCGCGAACGGCCCATCCAAATCCAATCCTGTCAAAGAGCTTGGAAAGCATAATGGGAAAGATGATACCACCCAATGATGAGCCGGCGACGACGATGCCGAGGGCTATGGCTCGTTTGGCACGGAACCAATGCGAAGGAATTACAAGCTGTAGAAATCGTATGATTTTATTTTTATTTTGTGAGAAAATTCAGCTCGATTTCACAACAAATAGGAAGGCTCACCAAGGGATAGAATCTATTCGAGGACGTGTGTCATTAGTGACAAAGTCGGAACTGACGGAAGAAAGAAAGGAGGCTTACTGTAAAGCGATTCCCAACCCCAAACCTACACCCTGCGATAGAAATATTTGATAGTACCGCGTCGATAATGAAAGCATAACGGTGCTGAAAGCAGAAAGAATGCATCCGCCAGTAAGGAGACCCTGGCAAAAAGATAAGTAATAAAAACTTTGGCACAGCCGAACTCGATTCTCACTCTTGCACCATACACATCAAACACCCTGCCTAAAACTAACCCAGAAATATAAAGTAGGACAATTTGTACGCTCCCGATCCAAGAGATATCAGAAGCAGAGTGCGAGCTGAGTTGATGATCCGCATAATATGTTTGAAAGGTGCCAAATGCATTTACTTGCCCTGATAGTTTTTGTGTCAGTATTGTTCAAGGTGTGAAAGAAATGACATGGCTCACCGAACGCAGTCAGAGAAATAAGTGTGCATCCAGCAACATTGCTCCATGCTTCTAGACCACCGTCCGGAAAGGTTATAGGGTTATCTTCCACATGCGTCTCTTTTGTTCGTCCGACATCCACAAAGGTCTCTACATCCGTTGTTGGTGAATCGGAACCCATCCCATTCGTTGTTTGTCCAATATTTACTTCCTAGAAGATGACGAATGTCATAAATAATAATAATGATATAAGAACTATTAAAATAACAAACCGTCTGGTCCTCGACAAGGGATTTGGCGGACACAGAGGCGGGCGAATTATTCCCCCGCTGAAGATTATTAGAATTCGACAACATGACCTTCTCGTTAAGTGTGGCCCAGCTTGTCGAGCTGGAGTTGGTGTTGCTGCCGAGTGCAGCAGACATATAGGGAGGGAAGGCGAGGCGCGGGAGAGGCACCGCACGATCCTGTTCTTTAATGGCTCTCAGGTAAACGAAGAAGCTGCGTGGTAAGATACCAAGCACGACCTGTCCCGAAAGCACATTCAAGACCGGAGCAACGAGGGCGAGGGCCGTAAGCGAGAACCTGAGGCTGTCCCCCCAGCAAGCAGTACAAGTGAAGTAACGGGCGGCCGTTTGGAGGATCCCAAAGGAAAGCGAAAGCGGAGTGCGGTACAGGGGAGTAAAATACAGAGGGACACACCGGGCTGCGACTAGAGGTTCTCATGGCCCGTGAAAAGCTCCAAGTCCGCGGGAGGAATCCCAATGAAAGGGTCGCGTCTCCAAACCATCAGCGCGTATAATGTCCGGCCGACCTCGGACTTCCGTGGAAGTGTATTAGGATGATCGATCTAATGATGCTCACCCGTAGCAATCTCGATTCTCGTCTGAGCACCCATAGAAACGAACTTCTATTCGAACTAAAGCAGTATTAACGCATGACAGAAGCTCATTGGAGTCTTCGTGAATCGGTAAGGCAGTTCACACAGATGAAGCCTGTGAGGAAAGACGACAGAGAAGAACACGAAGATGAAGACGGCTCGCATGCGTGGTAATAATGGACCATACCATAGAGAACCCTTGTCGTGGCGCGCAGCAACCCGGGCCAGCGGACGATACTTCAAACGGAAACGGTGAAAGGCCTGCGCTCAGGTTTTTTTTTTCCACTCAGCAAGATCCGTAAATACGCAGATTCCCTTGTTTATCGGAGCTCGCTAGACATACTGATAGAACAAGCTTGTTCGGGACATATGCACGGTGTGGCAACGACATGGTCGTGGTCTTGGGAAGACCGAGGACTGGACTCGGCACCATTCCTTTCGATCGGCATCTACAAATGAGGAAGCGTATCGCTCACGTAAACAGCCGCCTCCTCGGCTTGTTCCGAGTCCACAATCGCGCCCGCCTCGGGGGTTTTGCTACGTTCCTCTTGTAACTCTACCGAAGCCCTCTGATACCGGCAAACTGCTGTTCAACAATTGCTGCGACACACGACCCTATCAAGATCAAGACCTGCGCGAGCTCCCTTCACTTAATCTCTCTACTAAGTAAAGACTCAGATCATACCAATGCCTTTTAGGCTTTGATCTTTCGTATCGCGCATGGAGCTGAGTGGCGAAAATGCGGTCGAGGACGCGAGCAAAGGATCAAGCCGACTGCTGGCGAGCTCGGTTCCCCGGCGCCCGCTGACGACGAGAAAAACGCAAAAAGCGATCATAGTGGATATGTGCTTCAGTCTCCGGTGCTTTTGCTTTTACGCTTGGAAACATCCCTCGCCTTATTGCCGAGACCGCTACCATCGCCATCTGACAGGCAATGCTCGTTCAATTCCCGCTTTGCGGCAGCAAACCAATGCCAAATGGCTATTCGGTTTCCCCGGGTACTTTTCCAGCTCCGGTCAAACACCCACGGAAAAGAATAAAAGAAAAGGTGAAAAAAAGTGAAAAGTGAAATATAAGAGAAAGGCCAGTCTAGCGTTCGGTTCAACGCATTTGGTCCACGGAATGATGACTGTCTCATGTTTTTATCACCGAGGCCCAAACACCTTTAGCTTGCAAAGCGGATAGGCCCTCAAATGCGGTGTCAATGTGACTGTTGGGAGATATGCTGCATGGTCATTGCTGTGAGTTTTCCCTGCGGAATTTCAAAGTGCTAACCCGACTTAAGGGGACCTAGTGATATTTAGGGCTCGGGTGCTTTGATCGTGCAGTACTGTTTTCGCGCCATCTGGTCCTGTCCCCTTCAGACCACTATGGTCTGGCGAATTAACGGAGCCCATTCCTTTGGGTAATACGCTGTCCCTCAGACGTCGTATACCGAGGAGGGTAGTATGTTTTACTTTCGCCGGAATGGTGAGCTCACCGGTCATTCCTTGTGCGAACGGTGGTGCTGGCTCTGGCTACTTTTGACTCATCCTGGCGATTTGTAGCTGTTTCAGACAGGCGTGTATAATTCTAGGGAGGCTTTCCGTATACTAACCACACCACGAAGTATCAGATCCTACGGACGAGTTTTGATCTGATAGGGGTCCACCGGCTGAATGTGCGTTTCTACATGCCAGAACGGGGTCCTGTTTGCGATAATTAATGGGTATCCTTGGGCCCTCCTAAACTGTGAATCAAGAAGTTCGGACTATCGTAACATCCGGATAAGATCAAAGGGTGCGAGTTGGGTCCTGTGGTATTTGGTCTTGGCAACGCGCTGGGACAGCATGGCTAGAGTCATGCTAGTGAGAATTCCTACTATGAACGCGCAGACCCACGACGTTATGGCCTGATCATCGCGATGGAAGGAAGTGACGCCACAGAGATGAAAAGCCGGGAGAGGGTTCTCGCGAGTTCGTCCGAGTCCCGTTCCATTACCCGTAGTCTCTTTCCGAGCTAGTGGACGATGCTCAGTCAGCCTGCAGTCCGATGACGATGCGTCGCACACCCCATTTTGCCTCTAACTACGTTCTAATTCACCTCAGAGTGCCGTGAGTTCCAGAGTCCTAGTAGCACCCTTCTTTTTCCTCCACCGTACCGCCCTTCGTCTCAGGAGTACATGCTTTCCAAGTTGTTGGTCTGATGCTCGTATTCTACCTATTTCCGGTTGAGACGCCTCGACTGGGCTCAAGTGCGCTCGGCATGCCACTCTCACTTATACTTGGGAACGTGAGAAACTATGGCGACCGCTCCTGGGACGGACCTGCCGATGGAAGGTTCGCGTGGGGAATGGACGAGCGGGGACCAGGAAGCTTTAACTTACGCGCGTGCTAATAGAGCTCGTGTTTCTAGCGAGAGGAGTTCGTCACTATTTACCTTTTCCAGAATAGCGGGACCTGTCTGTCCGCTCTGGCCAATTACCCAGGACTC
This sequence comes from Coniferiporia weirii, assembly GCA_024195185.1. Taxonomy (NCBI): domain Eukaryota; kingdom Fungi; phylum Basidiomycota; class Agaricomycetes; order Hymenochaetales; family Hymenochaetaceae; genus Coniferiporia; species Coniferiporia weirii. The sequence goes on from JAKOPK010000167.1 coordinate 20,590, forward strand.
TTGTTCCCAGCAACGTCGTTCTCTCTTCAATGCCAGAGTAATTTATACTTAATCTCGCACCCCTCGCGGCCGGCGCGTCCTCGGATATGGGAAAGTTCCTCTGCAGTTCGCTTGACACGCGATTCGATCAGGCTTGGCCAAATATTCATCTCCGCGAGTCGTCTCAAAAACAAATAAGCGAGGGAGTGGTGAGATATTAACAATTAAAACGAATTCGAAAATAGCAAGAACCATGTCTATATCTTAAGCTAAACGCCGCATCGAAAGATCCTCTCCTTCCTCTAAGTGTACGTATGTACGTGCTTTTTTACCTGCGTGGGGGCGCCTTGACCATGCGCATCTTCCGCATGCGCTCAGCTTCCTGCAATTGTGCGGCGGCCATGCGGCCCGCGTACCACTCCTTGACGAACCGCCCCGTGTCCCTCATGGTGGGCAGCTTTTTCTCCGGTAGTGGGGGTAACGGCGCGATTCTGAGGCGACTGCGCAGGGACGGGATGCGGAGTATGAGCGTCTGTGCGGCAATGAAGGAGATGGAGGTGATGAAATGGATGTTCAGGCCCTGGTTGTGTGAGGGAAGAGCAGAACGCGTTAGTATAAGGCTGGTTTTCTGTTTTAAAATGAAGTTCCACGCACAGCAGGGAAGTATAACATGAATGGGATACTCAGGAGAGTGGCTGCGCGGAGTCCATTAAGGATGTGTGGTGCCGCAGGGGTCCCGACCGCCAGCATATCCCGTTGGCTGACCTGCAGACAACCAAGAGATGTGTTAAAAAGCTGAGTTATGACCAGAGGACGGGAATCCAATGCAAAAACAATTTCAACGCACGTATAGTTGTAAATTGATGAGCGCAAAGTTCACGACCGGCATAATGAAGAGCGGGTCTGGCACAGTCAGGTCCGTTATCCAGCCGAACCCACCGACCGTAAGCTGCTCAACGGGAACGGTGCACATGCGGCGCAAGCCAATGAAGAACCCAATCTGCACACAGACCTGCGCGACGCTCGTAAGGATCTGGTCGAGCGGGTTGACGCCAGCCTTCTTGAGAATGCCTTGCTGCTGTAACATCGCCTGCTGCATTGCCATCTTGTCGCCGTCCGCACGCGCCTTGTCTGCCTTCTGACGGACCTCTGCAAGGAGCGGTTGGATCGGCGCAAGACGCCCCTGCGTGCGCTGTCCTCGTACTATGAGCGGTAGCAGCGCCGCACGCGCGCCTATCGTCGTTAAGATAATCGCGCCCCACCAAGGAAGGCCCGTCGTCACCTGCGTCACCTCCAGCAGCCACGGGAAGAAGCCCGCGGGTGACCAGCTTACGAGGCCGAGCGCCGCCATGTCGCCGTATTGCGTTGGTCCTGGAATTGATGACACCACAGAGGCGACATCTGCTAGTGAGCCAGTGATGGAGTCGGACAGGGCACTGGCGGCGGCTGGGTCGACCAGTACACCGTCAGGCTGGATAACCGCCGACGTGTCGACAGCAGAGGTCGCCTGCGAGGTAGATTCCACTGCCGAAGACGCATTTTCCTGAAGTACCTCAGTGTGAGAAGCCGCAGGGGCTTCACCGACTACTTTATAGCAGCGTACGCCATGAGTAAAGCTATGCATTTTACTAAAGGAATCGGACATACCGGGTGCTGGAGGTGTTTGGACTTCAAGTTTCGGGGCCCCTACCCACGGATTCCACGAGAAACTGCGTGCACTCCCCAAAGCCCAAGACACCTGACCCGACTGTACCAACGGCCTGCCCCGCTGAAGCTGTGTAAGCAGTCTGCAATATAGTGACCAGACAACTCACCTGCAAGCGGGTCAACGAGCGTACCGGAAGAAACGCGGCGTGGGCAGCACTCCTAGTAAAAGTCTCAGCAAACAATTGCATTAGGATGCGCACAATACAACACACCGACTGCCCGCACAGCGAGTCGACCGCGCCAGACAGGATACCAACGACACGCTCATATTTGCAGTCTGGACTGGAACGACGAGCGAGACCGTGAAATTCTTCTTTGCAGCAAAAACGGCCACGTGCACCGGCTCGGCCCGTGCCGCACGGGCGCGTCGGTCAATTTCTAAACGGGCTCGTCCTCCGTTTTTGTCGGCGCCGTCCGTGACCTCCACTAGCGTCCGAACCTCTTTCCTACGCTGCGGACACGGGTCTCTTAGCAAGCATCGTCGGCCACACGGACATTTTCCCGATGGTGTCCGACGAACTTCCCCGTATAATTGCCCTCACGTGGTCGGGCAAGAAGGATGCCTGAGTCACAAGCTCTCACCACCAGAAGACTATAAATAACCAGAAGTATCTCCTGAAATACAAGCCTTTGAGCCTAGTCATTTGACTGCTACTTCCACCAATTTCTCTGCAAAAATGAACGACGAGCAGAAGATCTCTTTCTATGGCTATACCTCGGTGCCTCGAGACCCAGACGTGCTTTTCAAGGATCATCCGACCGCGTCTGGGGCGAACCCAAAGCAGGATCCTCTCGAGTTCAAGGACCTGCCTCTTCCGGACTCTCCTTTGGTGCAGAAGGTCAAGGAGTTCGTGAAGGTGAGCGCCTCTTGCGTCCTTGCGTGACTCTCAATGCCATTTCTGATTGATGCGGCATTCTTTCCTAACCGCATCAACAGGAAAGGCTCACCGAGCAGACTTTCAACCACAGCAACCGCGTCTACATATACGGTCTGCCTATTTTGCTTCTCTCGCATCGCCCGTGCACGCACTCAATTCTCGAAACTCTGATTCCCTCCAGGGACGGCACTTGTCAAGACGCACTTCCCCGAATGGACCTACGGCGCTGAGACGTATTACCTCACGTGCCTGCTACACGACATAGGCACAGCGGACGCCTTCCTCGCGACGACGAAGATGTCGTTTGAGTTCAAGGGCGCGATCGTCGCGCGCGAATTAATAATCCAGCACGGCGGCGTGGAGGACCAGGCGGACGGTGTTTGCGAGGCCATCATTAGGCACCAGGATATTTTCGTCAAGGGGTAAGTCTGACCATGCTTTCCGCCATTCACCTCATATTGGTGCCCTGTCCTTCTTAATTATCGTGATCGTTTTTAAAAATACCTTGAATGCAACGTACTTAGAGGGAACATCACCACGATAGGACAGATCATACAGCTTGCAACCATCCTCGGTACGCGCTTCTCGTCCTATCAGGCTACTTCTTCGTGGCTGACCCGAAACCGCATCCCTTAGATAACGTTGGACTGTACGCTTCCAATATCGTCTTTTCCCCTCGCTAAAATTGGCTAACCAAAAGTGCATTGCTTCGCTCAAAACCGTAAATTCCCATCCCTGCACCATCATGATCCGGCTGCAAGGCGCGCAAACCTAATCCACCCGAACCTCATCGCAACGACCTGCGCGGCGTTCCCGCGCAAGGGCTGGTCGGGCTGCTTCTCGCTCACGATCGAGCGCGAACTTACGCTGAAACCGTGGTGCCACACATCAACCTTCGAGCGCCCGAACTGGGTCGCGGGCGTGCCCAGCAACTTCGCGACGGACGTCAGGGGCAACAGCGTCATGGCGCCGTTCGAGTGATTAATCGTGATCAGCGCGTCTTCCATTGTTCCCCGCTCATGATCCCTATAATGCGTGTGTTGTACGGATGCGAATCCGGTGGCTTGGGGCGCGGGGCGGGAGACGTGTGTACGGAAGGTCTGCAAAGAGCCGAACTCATTTCAAGGCGTGCTACCAGCTCGGAGCATTTGTAAATAAATATACATCAATAGTGAGTACCTGCAGAGTAGGGTGTATTGATAGTGTTTCATGATAAAAGGAATATGTATATATCGAGACCGAACTACAGCCCTCAACCTTAAAGTAAAGTTTTTTGTCCTTGATCCCCGTTCATTGTCGTCAATTTGTTCTGATTCCGCGCCATGGTACAGCCGGAACGAATCCATCCACCGGCCCAGAAATACTTGTAAGAGACAAAAATATCGAGCCCCCGGCTCCCGCGACTGCGTTTTTCCCTTAACGAAAAGGCCGGTACAAAATTAGAACACCTTAAGCTAGCAAAGATGGCGTTAGCATCACGTTTACACTGAATTCATGCGCGCATGCCTATGTATATGCGACTCTAATTTCCCGTTTCCGTGGCTCCGCCGAGTTAGGACGAAGCGACCGCCTCGTTGTGTTTCTTTTGACGCCAATTAGGGCTATACACACTAGTACTGGCAGTACCGAGTCTAGGGTCCAGACGGTCGCGGTGGCGTGGCCACAGAAGCATCCAGGTCGTTGATAGTATTCATACATCAACATTATAATGCCTCGTGCCCGAAGAAGGTCCATCATCCAGCCCCGGAGGCCCATCCCTAGTGCTTCGTGACTCGCGAACTACCATCCACGAGCCCGCTGAAAAATGTCCTAATGCTATACATGGCACGCGAAGCAAGAACCCACTCCTGGGAACGTCGATTCTAGGTCTCGGGGAGCGTCGGCGTGTGTTTGACTCGGATATCAATATCGCGTTGACGTTACTTGATTACCTGTGTTTATACCTCGACCTATGTACGCCTTTCATATCGTATCTGCGGAGATGGAATCCAAGGCGAGGAGACAGGATGGTTGAATGAAAGAAAGAACAAAAAGGGAGGGGGATAGAATAGCGCTCCGCCGCTGGCGTACAGTACACGGCAACGCGGATGCTGACCGGTACTCGTAGTACCGTGACTACATAGCAGGCACGTTCATTCATCATTCACTGGGAGAAGGCATAAAGTCCTCAATCCTTCAGGCCCGCAAGTCGCCCGCTCTCACTCACACAAGTGACGATATAGCATTAAGCTCCCCCTGTGCTTTCCGCTCTCCGATTTCCGCTATCACCTCTGATGTGTATGTATTTTTATTGGGAACTTCCCTGATGAACCGCTGGACCGGCGCCGACGCTCCAAACCGGCCCAGCCGGAGGCCGGAGCGAAGGCGGAAATATAACTACATAGTATAGTGGAGTAGTGCAGGCGAGGACCTTAACTTCCTGGATTGTACCACATATATGTATAGTAATGTTAAACTTCGTAACACCCTGCAACTATATACGGTAGCTATCGCGTGGCGGCGGCCCCGCTGCACCATAAACGGCGCGGTGCAGATCCCGCGCGTGCCTAGGCCGCGCTCCGCCGCTGGCACGGAGACAGATCTGGGGATTCAGATACGCACGGGTGATGATGCGAGGTGCCCATCCAGTGAGCACTATTTGTATTTGTATTTGTATAAGGATATATACTTGGCATGCTTGAGGGGATCTGGATCACGGTTCTGGACCCAAGGACACGGAGGCGCCGCTAGCGCCAACTCAGCGGGCACTACCACTAGTCCAACAGCGCTACAGCATCCGCTAATAATATTGGTATTAAATGTCGAATGTCAGAATGCCTAAACTTAAGTTGACAACATCTGCACGTAGTCAGCAGGTACACATTAATATTGTGTACGTATGTATACCAGTGTACTGTGTGTGTCCCGCCGCTTAACTGAATAAATGTTGAATAGAAAAGTGTATGGATGTATGTATTGTATTTCGCAGATCCGCTCCCGCCGAGCCGCTTTTGGTCCTGCCGAGCGTTTATTCCCTGCCACGATCGTTTGGGAGTAATGTACGCCAATATGGGCGTATTTATAGCACCCTTGCCGCCGTCTCTCAGGCTGGCATGACCTTCAAGGTAGAGCCATACGCAATCAAGAGGCACAAGAGTGGACTGGTCCGCGGGTCGCGTAGCGGCAGCAAGTACTAGGATTACAATGATGATGTTTCTTCGTAGAAGAAGGAGCGAAAGCGGAAGCGCAGACGGCGACTTCGTGCCAACAGTACTACGTAGTACCACCCCGGGCGCCAGCACTGCCAGTGGGTTCCCAGATCCGACGGGAGAGGAGGTGCTCGGATGCGCTCAGATTTTGACGCACATTTGCGTATTTCTATTTCATATATGAGCTCATCTGTATTCAATGTGTGCGCGGGGAAGAACGAACAAACAGACTCGGATCTGGGCCAGACTTGGCGCGCGCGATGGGAACTCCAAGGGTAAAGTGGCATCCTGATAGCAAGCGGCACACAGGGGGGGGGGCAGCGCTAGCGCCAGAACGCCTAAACCCAAGTTGACAACATGTGTATGTAGTCAGCAGATACGTATGTATTGTATGCATTTCTATTCCGCGCCTAGTGCCAGCACTACATACTAGTGGCCGAATTTTACCTCCGCCTTCCGATTGTGTATACGATTGTTTGTCTGTGTGTATGCGTATGTGGATATGTGTGTTAATAGCTCCGAGTCCCTCACCCTTGTCCTCGCCTTTGCCGCAGCCTGGCCCAGCCCTTGGAAGCTCGAGGAAGTGGGACCGATGGGGTTAAGAGGGCACAAGCTCCGCCTGGGTCGACCTCGGCGTGTATGCAGGGTGGAACTTGAAGCAGTCACGACACGAGCGCCAAAGCCCACCTCAGACGAAGGTTCAGTGCGTGCCCCCCTCTCCCCCCCTCCCGTCGCTCACATGAGGAATGTATGTATCCGGACATCCCAGATCTGCGGCTAGAACCAGAACGGGAAGCGGGGGACTGAATCACGGATCTCCGATGCTATTCCCGGAGGTGAGGGGACCCGAAGCGGGGTGGGCCTTAAAAGGATACAATATGCATGCATTTTGCTGTGCTATAATACCATGCCACTTACGGTATGCAGCCGCGCCAGGTCACGATGTGGGCATGGGCGGGCGAAAGGTGGGTGGGCGGACGGCAGCTTCCGACTTCTGAGTCCGCGCAGCACGGCCGGCCAATTAGCCTGAGAAAGACATGGAAGAAGAGAGAGAGAGAGAGAAAAAGAGAAAAGGCGCCGCCCGCCGACTGCCCGACGGCCAACGTCGAAGGTTCGCGCGTATGTCTTATGCCCAGGTAACAGCAGCGGCGTCTTCCGGCCAACCAGGCAAATGCGGGCAGCGTGCGTGCGCAGCAGAGTTAGCGCTTTCGTCATCGTATTTGCATTTGCACTTGCATTTGCTTCGCTGCGCCGCCCATGGTACTATGCCACCGGGCAGCGGGGGCGCCCGAAAACCAATATTAATCTTAATAGTAATTTGCATGTGCGTTGCCCTAGCTTGAATAGGTATGGTCAAGGGGGTTAACAACGGCTATCCCCGACCCCACCCAGCCTGCCGGACTTCACGGCCGACACCCGTCAGTATTTGGAGACAGACATAGTAGGTAGGAATTAGTAGACCGGCTCCAAGTCCACTGAGGGGGCGCCGATCGTGATCGTCAGACGATCACAGACAGGGCTTGCGTTCCTGGAAAGGAAGACGCGATGTGCGCCGATCGCCCCCAGGCCGAGGAGGGGCGGCTCCGGGAACGCCGGCGCGGCCGTCGCGCAGCAGGCCGCAGCAACGGTGGCGGCGGGCGACGGCAGCGAACTCCATCTGGCAAGTCCAGCCTGAGCCTGCCCACGCCCAGAGAAACAGAGACCGAAGAAGAAAAAAATAACACAACAAAGTCAGGGCACACTCGGATACGCGTATCAAGTATACACCAATATCATAACGCCGCATCAGTGCACAAACACGACTTACAGCCATCTTCGAAACCTCGACTTTGATCGTGTCTTGCACGAGATCGATCGCTTCGTCTCCGTAGTGAAGGACCGCGACACACGATCCCTTATCCGGGAAGCTGGTTGAGGACCCGCTGTTACCACTCCGCGGGATTCGACTTGCCATCTTTTTTCTTTCTCGCTTGCAATTGCTCATGCTAACCGAATCTGCGACGGTGGCCGGTGGCCGGTGGCGCGGCGCCGATCCATGCAAAGGTCGTCAAAAGAGTATCTTGTGCGCCTAGTGCCTAAAATAACGGGAAATGCGGAAACGCGAAAAACTTGAACACACGGGACGGAAACATGGAAACACGGAAACGCGGAAACGCGGAAAACGGAAAGAAAAAAGGAGCGGAATACTCGATCGTGTGTATGTGTGTTGCGTTTGATTTCGCGTCTACATCTCCGTCTCGCGGCCTCCGTCTCCGTACTCCCGTCTTCGTTTTTTAATTTCCGTCTTCCCCCCCCCTCCTCGCATAAGCTAAGTACTTGCTACAGGATGCACGCATACCAACCGGCGCTCCGCGCTCATGTTCGGGGTTCGGGTTCGCGACTGAAGAAGGGGGGGGGGGGGAAGGTGCGTGCTGTTGTTACAGTATTGAAACATTAAAATAATAATTAATACCGCTCGTTATTTCTGATTTCCGAAAACAAATTACATACTTGACGGAGCGATGGACGGCGGCGACCGTTTGTACATCAGCGTTCGCGCGGCGGGTTTACATACAAGTACTACTGTAAGTACAAGTACACGCGAAAAAAAAAATTCCTCAGGAGGGACCAGGGTCCCAGTCCAGTCCTGTGTGTATGTATCACACTAGTGTTACAAATCCACACGCGGGGAGTTAAAATGACATATATAACGCACTTATTCGCGAAGAGATTCTGAAAGACCGAGTGTTTGCAAATCTATGTGAACGTTTAAGGGTAGCCGAGAGGACGTGGGATGAGTAGGAGAGTGGGGGGCGGTGTAGGCAACAAATCGGGATATACAAGGCAGGGGCATAGCAGACACATCATGTACAGCACAGCAAGATCGAAGCGCGGAGAGGTGACGAAAAAGGAAATAAACCGAACCGAAGAAAGGAAAAAGAAGCAGAGCGGAAAACTCAAAAGACGCATGGGTCTCGACCGCGAGTACAAAGTCGTTTTGCGGTGAGTTCCACGGTATACATGTATATATGTATGTATGTAAGCAGAGGAGAAGAAAAAGGGGGAAAGCGCTGCGCGCCCGTCTCGGACCTATCAGAAAGAAGGAAAGGGGGGAAAAAGGAGGAAGCACCGTTTGCGGAAGGAAAGGGAGAGAAAAAAACGGAAAGCACGCGCGCCTGTCTTAAGGCCTATCAGAAGGAGAAAAAAAGAGAAGGGGGAGTCGGAGTCCTACCGCCGCCGGGCGAGCGCGAACGCACCCTCGTACCCGTGCGTCTCCGCCGGAGTGAGCGTGTCGCGCCAGCGGCCTACAAGGTATCCGCTTCCGGCCCCGCCCTCGCTCTCGCTGCCCTCTTCGCCCCCGTCCCCGCCGCCGCCGACGAGGTACCCGCGGTAGAGCCACCGGCCGCGGTCGCCGCCCGTCTATTTTGGATCAGAGTTAGTACAAGTTGGTAATTGTAAAATAAATAAATAAATATCAAAATGAATGGAACAAAGGACGAAAAGCACGACGCACGTATTCTTTCATGACTGAGACAAACCCGTCGTATGGGCGTACTCGCCCGACGAGCCGGAACTCTCCCCACCCAGAGTGGCCGTCCCCCGTCAGGATGACGTCGCGAACCCGTGCATCGTATCCTATCCCCTCACTTTGGTCCTTGTTGTAGCGCTGATAGGTGTACTTCACAGGCTGCAGTGTATCAGACGAGGTTGCTGTAGGGAGTGTTATATTGAGCCCTTCGTCGCTCTCAATCACTGTCGCCCCAACAGGCATGTGTCCGAGGATCGGGTCGCCCGCGGGGAGTGATAACGTATCTTGCTCCTGCTCCTGGTCCGACTCTTGTCCCCCAGACGGAGCGAGCAGGTGGTGCTCGCGCACGCGCCATGTCTGGCCATGCTGCGCGAGCACACAATCGCGCAGCCTGCTTGGCGACGCGCCGGCGAGGAGAGCTGCGAAGCTGTGAAATTCGGTGTACTGTAACGGGGCGGGATGTATGCATATTAGAGTAGATAGCGCGAAATTAATTGGGGAGAAATGAAAGCCTCACGGTGAACGAGCCCTCCCATACGCCTGCGAGGCTGCCTGGCCGGAACGCCAGAGCAGGTGTCTGCCACCGTGCTGTTCCAGCCCCATTAACGTTTCCCTCGCCATCAGGGACAGGACACACACTGCGCCGCCACTCATACTCCCACCTTAAGCTACTCACACCGGGCTCCCAGCCCGTCCACACCTGCCCCTGTGCGTTCAGTCCCAAATTGGAGAATGCCGCTACAAATGCGTCGTCGCTGCCACCAGTCCCGCCTATGGCGCCGAAGCCGCCTGCACTGAGTAGCGTCGCGTGCAGGTCGGCCACGCTTCCGTCGATAGTAAGTCCGAAGATGCTGCTGTCGTGCGCGTCGCGTCTACAGCGAGCGGCGAGCGCGAGGTATGCGAGGGTCGCGGGGGCGGCGCCTGGCGGGGGTGCGAGCCCGGTTAGAGGAACACCGAAATGCAATAGAGGTTCTACAGGCACAGGAGACGGAGACGCCGGAGCTGGCGCAAATGGGTTAATAGGTTCGTCCGAGCGCGTGTTCGGGGTGCCGAAGTGGATGTGCGACGGCTCGGGGACGAAGGAGGTCCAGGGGAGGCGGGTGAGCGGATACTGCATACGATAAGACTGCAGTCGTCAATGAAGGGAGTGTCGGCACGTACCGCGGGCGCATTGAGCGCGACGAACTTGAGGAGACGGTTCGCGCGGCGAAAGTGGTCCGGATCGGCGACGTACGCGGCTGGCAGTGGCGGGGTCAGTTTCGGGGTTCGCGAACGAGATCAGAATCGGGGGACGGCGGGAACGCTAACCGGGCTCGAGGAAGAACCAGAGCAGCCACATCGCCAGTGCGTCACGCGCTCCACGGGTCGATCCTGCCGTGCTGGCTGCGCCGAGCCCGAACACGGGCCACCGATCGTGCTGGAGCGCCAGCATCGCACCCGACGCGCCGGCGTCGTCGAACCAGTACACCCGGAGCCACTCGCCCGCGCGGGCGTAGACGCGCAGCTGGGCAGCGTTGCAACCGTCGTCCTCGAGGACCATGAGAAAGACGGTCCATAGCAGCTCGTCGAGGTCGCGCCCGTTCTCTGGCGAGGGGGCGGCGCGGGCGCCCACAAGGGAACGCAGGCGTTTGAGGACGCGGCAGCGCTTGACTAGTTCTGCCGCGAGGACAGGCGCAGCCAACGCGTCTGCGCGGGCGGCGAGGCGGCGAGCGGGTGCAGTGAGGTCGAACTTTGCTGCGCAGATGCGGGCGTAGAGGAGGGGGTTGGTGGCGAGGGCGAGGGCGGCGTGGGTGGAGCGGTCGAGGGCGAGGAGGACGGGGAGGACGGCGGGCGGGCCTAGGAGGGGCTCAGTGGCGGCGAAGAAGGCGATGTGCTCGAGGATCTCGGGGGGGACAGTGTCGAGCGACATGGCGGGGACGACGCCGGCGGCGGGTGAGGCGCCGCGGAAGTCGAGGGCCGCGCCGGCAGCGGCAGCGGCAACGGCAACGGTTACGGCAAAGACCCCGTTTGGGAATTAGCGGGAGTGGGTGCTGTGACCAGGGCCAGTGATCGGAGCACGCGTAAGTCACGTCACTGTTATGATCGCCGCGCGGTACGTAAGCACCCGCGGACGCTTCTGGCAGACCTGGCAGTGGCACTGACGGACTGGCACACAGTACAACCTCTCCGCCCTTCCTCTCCCTCTCCCTATACATATCGCCCTCCCCGCAATGTCTTCTCGCCCCCCCACTCAACCATGCCCCTCAATGTCCTCGCCCCCGAGCTCGTCCAGCACATCGCCTTCCACGCAGTCGCCGACGTCCTCGGTCCCCCACTCGCCCTCGTCGCCCTCCAGCGCACCTGCCGCTCTCTCCATGCCGTCCTCGCACCCGCAGCAGCGCCCTACCTCCATGCCCGCGTATTCCGCGCAATGTTCGACGCCGCCGCCCCAGAGCGCCGTTTCGGCCCCCACGCTCGCCGCCCTTCCGTTCTCGCTGCAGAGCTTGCCCGCCGCTGCGCGCTTCTCAGGCGCATCCGTAGCGGTGACGTCGCTGGCCCTCACGTGCATGCCGATCTCTGGCTCGCGTACCTCATGATGATCGAGAATGACGGCCGCAACGCGCGCCAGCTCGTCCGCTGGGCGGGTATCGCCGATTTCGTCGTGCTCTTCCTCAGGACCAGGCTCTATGAAGGCTGCAGCGCAAACAACGGCTGGCCCCTCGAGAGCGAGTCCAACGCACTCGCCGTATGGATACTCTGGCTAGCCAGTGACGAAGGTGTGCACACAGGCCCGGTCTCCCCGCTATCTGGCTGACCTCGAACAGCGAGCATCCGTGCGGAGCGCCCCGAATATCGCAAATTCATACTTGACGCGTTACAGCCATTCGTAATCGCCCCGTACAAGGTAAGCCTCTTTTCGCCCTCCCTCGTGCTCTTTTTTTTACTTCTCCCGCTTCACACCCCACTAGTACCAGCCCCTCTTCGTCCCAGAGGTGCACTTCCTGCTCCCGCTCCCGCAAGGCGTGTACACCTTCACACCCACCCCTCATGGTCCCTTCCCCATATATCGTCCCGTCGTGCCAAAATCCTCCATCCCACGCGTTTTGCACTTTGGTCTGCCCTTGAACGTGTGTGCACCGCCTCTGACTCCGGCCGCGCTCCTCTGTATGCACGCACGTCTCCAGCTTGGCGTCGTACAGCCACCGAAAAGGATCATTGAGCGCCGCTCAATGCTGCCTCCCGGCGTGATTGGCACTACACTTGAAGACTACGTCGAAGTGAGGACACAAACACTTACAAAGTGTGTAAGTTGGGGATCGGATGAAACAACTGCGCCCTCCCTTGACGAAGACGCTGACAATGAAAGGGACGCGATGAAACTGGACAGGGGCTCTGATGACGTACCGTCAGGAAGTTGGGGCTCAAAGCCCGCGAGCTTGCAGCATGAGTATGACTGGACACGCATCACACACTTCTACGATCCGTGGCTCTATACACACAACCTTCCCCGCGCCTACACCCCTGGCATGCTCTCCGGGCTCTGGACTGGGAGGCTTTTCGTGAGTTTTGCTTCATTTTTCTCTTGATCAACGGTCTTTTTTTTAGCATATGAACCACTATAACTCGAAACCTGTCTTCCCATCCCAGGTCTATGATTTTACGCAGTATACTGAGATTGCGCACAACCCCGACATCCATCCGCGCCTGGCGCAACGCACATCTACTTCTGCTGAAGACAATCCAGGCTCGGACTACGCTATAACTCCTGATGCAGGGTTATTTCCCGCAGCGTACCAAGTTCCCCTTTTCATGCGCCTGCGCGAGCACCATTGTTTACCAGGAACACTGCCTGTCGCCTGGGGAAATGACCTCACCGACTCTGGTGCCGATATCAACGCACTTAGAAGGGCGTGGTTCCCACCTGAGTGCGATTACGAAGAGAGAAATGTAAGCTGCTTTGTCTGAGTGGATTTTTCCCCCTGAAAAGCTGCTGACGCATTTTATTACGATCGTGATTTAACGAAACAGGGAAAGCTGAGCGTTTACAACCGAGTCTGGGACGAATTACTTGAGTACGAGACTTACATTCCCGGTCGCCCTAGCACGCATGTGGCCGCTGGCGGATGTTCACGCTGCAACCCTGACTCCGACGCGGACCCGGATTCCGACCACCCTTTGCCGCAAGGCTCCCGATCCGTTTGGCCAACTGCTAACTCTGACTGTTCCTCATGTCCTTCGGACCCTCGTATCTCGTCGCAGCCCACTGAGTCACCTCAGTCCACCCAAGAAAATTTCGATGGCTTGTATCACGACTCAAACGCATGTTCACAATGCCCATCCCAAGCCCCGTACCCCGCTCACCCCTCTTATCCCGTGCATGTCGACGCAAACCCAATGGTAGGAGGGCTTCCCCTCAATAATGGGCCGGAGCGAAAGAGTGGAACCGAGGAAATGATTTGTGCATGCGCAGGCAGCGGTGCCAAAAAATGTGTGGATGCGTCAGAGGACAGCTGTGTGCGAGATATCATTGTTACCGGTGAGGTGAGTCGTCTCAGCTACTCAAGTTCAGTAACCTTTAATTTTGACCATTGTATCCCAATCAACTTGATGGATCAACTATTTATGTTTGACAATTTGTTCACTCCAAACAAATCTGATCGATTCACATATTTCCAGACAGACCCTGAGCATGGTCGCGCATGGGGATCCTACAGATTCGTCGGCAGAATTCGCGACAGGGACGGACTGGTCGTCCTGCTCCGCATTCCCGTGAGTATGCACCTTCCATTGGCACCCCACCCTTTACCTTCTTTCTCTCCACCGTAAATTTCTCCCGCGTTCCCTTCTTTATTCCCCGCCGGTCCGCCGATGGTTCTCTAATTTCGCTCATCCCTTGATTCTTTGGCTTCCGGCGCTTTGTGATCTGGGATTTTGGCGCGCCCCGCGCTGTGCTTTTCATCTCCGCTCTACATCTTGGCTCGTCTGTTCCTATTCACTCTGGATACTCGCCACTGACAACTATTTTATTCTCCTATGACTTTTTCGCACGTACTAGGTCGAACCTAACACGCGTGGCGCGGGCACGTTCGTCTTCCGCGGATGTAAGCACCTTTCTCTCCGTCTCTTCTTTGTCTGCCTTTCCCCCCTTTTTCCCCTTTTTGTATCGCCTTCATGTCTCCCCACCTCTTTTGGAATAATTTTCGCAGCATTCGTCACTGCCATCTGGTTCTGTGCACCTTGCTGGTTGCCGTCGTCGTCAAAGCACTTTCCCCGCATTGCCTCCTTTTCCGTATTGCTAGCGTCACCCCGCCATTCATTTTTCCTCATTCATGCCGTGACGTAGCACCCGACGTTTGTCAACGGGAGGGGTTACTGCTGCGCAATGTTTGAGGAGCCCGGTTTATTCAGTCCATTTTGAAACTTTAGTAGAGGAGGAAGAGCGCACTTCTCTGGTTCCTCTCCATTTCATCATCATCAAACCCCTCCGTTTTATTGGGCGACCAGATCCCCGCCCTGCGTCTTTGTTCGCTCCCCTTATGCACATCCCAGTTCTATATGTCCCTTGTGCCATTTTTGACGTCGTTGAATGGCGCGCCCTTCCTTCCCTGCCAGTGACGCTGCCCTTATCGCCTGCCCCCATCATTCCAGTTCGTGCTCCGCTTCTACAGGCGTTAATGGAGGGTTGTCTTGATTCTCGCCCCCCACTTCAGTCAAAACTCATTCCTCCACCTCCGTCGACTTCTCGGTTCTACTTTTTCCGACTCTATTTTTACTTCTGTTCCCATCTCCCCGCTCTCTACTCCGCTCTTTGCTTCTTCTTTTCTTTTCTTAATTTGGAGTTTGGCTAGGGCACCTCCCCGCTCGTACGCTTTTGGATCCTGCCCCCCTGCCGTACTTTTCCCCCTTCCTCTTCCTATTCTCCCTCCCTCGACGCCGGATCTCACAGTTGATTTCCGTGTTGGGCCGCATCTTGTTTCTTCATGCCTTCCGCTTCGTTCTTCTCGGGTGGCCATGACCCGGGTTTTCAGTCCAGAACACCCGTTTTCGTTTTCGTTTATTTTTATCTTTTGTTATATTCACCGCATCCGGCGCTGAGCCTGTTGCTAACTGAGTCTGTTCCTCGTTGCAGATATCCACTCGAACCAAAACTTTGTGGGGCGCTGGCGTCCCGCGGGAGAGCCCTCTGATTCATTCGCCGCGTTGGAGGGCAGCTTCTCGCTGTGCAAGCGTGCATAGTGCATAGTTGACAGGATGTGGGTGAAATGGGGTGCAAAGATAGATGGCCGTGTGCTTCGAAACGAGAGAGGAGAGCCCCGTGGTGTTGTGTTGTCGAGTGCTTGGTCCGCTGGCGCCCATGCCGTACTCCCGCCACTCGCCGGATCATGGGTCTGCACGCGCTGGGCGCAGGCACGCGCTCGGGAACGGATAAGATGTCGTCGCCGAACGGGTATTCCGTATTCCGTTTCTGTTTTCTGTTTTTTCCTTTCTTTTCTTTTGAGTTCGTTCTGGGCATGATCTTGTTTTTTTCTTGAGAAGAGTGGTATACCCCGCAGCACTGATAGTAGTATAGACTAGGTGCAGCCCTGGTGGCTTTTAGCCGCTGTCGTTTGTTTATTTCTCAATTTTGTTTTGTTTTTGTTTTTGTTTTTGTTCTGTGATTAGGGTGCGATGCCGGTGCCCAGAGCGCGGACGTGTATGCGGTGTCGGGGGAAAATAATACGGTTATGGTATTGATATTACAAATAAGTAAATATCAACTTGAATGCGCCTGATACTCGGGACTTGGGAGATCAGGCGCGGGACTCCTTGTAAGTGGAAGAAGACGCACCGCAGCCTGAGAGCGCTATTAATAGCGATAGACGCTTACTGCAGGCAGCAAGCCGTGCATGTAGCAGGCTGACTGGCTGAACGGACGTGACGGGAGCGTGACTCATGATCGGAATACGGCCCGGAAAAGTCGGCGCGACTCTGGCTGGCAGATGGCAGATAATTGATGTCGGCGGGGCGCGCGCCTTTCGTCCGTGCTAGTTCTGTGATTCTGGCTTTCTGAATCCGATTCCGATTCGGCTGGTTCTGATTCTGACCCAGGCTGAGGCTCGTGCCGCCAGATCTACTAGGAAGCGAGCCAGCCTCCGGGGCCGCTCGACGCTGGGGTGCTGTGACTGTGGCGCCGATCGCGACCTGCACTGGATTAACGTCCCGTTAACTGCTAGCTGCTTCTGGCTCTTGCTCCATATGATGGGTGTACTAGTAGATGGTCTTGAAACCCGCCTATGACTGCGGGCGTGTTCGTTCTCAGCTTGGTTTTTGGTCCGCCAGGACTTGAACTAGGGAGACGGGGTCTGGGCCCGCCGATACGCCGTTCGAACGTATTGCCAACGTATGGGCGAGCCATCATCCACGCGACTTCAGGCGCTGCGCCGCCGTTCCGCATAGTGTCCGCTGACAGCCAACATGTCAAGGTCCCCGTCGTCAATCCGCATTCCGACGGCTCTCTTCCGACTATTAATTGGCGGCGCTGCAACCACCGTGACCTCAACTTATTTCAATTACTGCGATAACTCCGAGCAGTACTCTGGTGGGCGTGGCCTCCTTTGCCCCAATTTCCGAATTTGATTTGATGAGGAATGGCGTCCCGAGGCTTTTCAGCGTTGACGTCCAAGGACCGAGTCACCCGGGCCTCTTGCAAGTGCTATTTATGGCATTGGCCGTCGGCCACAGGAGTCATATCGAGTTCCCCCTGGCCTCCGACATACATACTATAGAATATAATCCCCCCAAAAGGCGCTAGTTTCTTTTGCTTGGCTCCCTCCGCAGACTGCCGGCCGTCGGCTGACACCGCAGAGTCGATCTTCGATTCGGAGTGAACGTGCGTCGCGGCTGCGCCATCACGGCGCAGATCGGGAAACCCGCCTGGTTGGCGGCGGCGGGCACGATCGCCGTCCCTCCCCTCGGTCCTCTCCCGTCCCCTCGTCCCCCTTTCCCTCCCCGATCCTCGCCTGGTAAACTTGAACTCGACACCTCGGCCCTCGGCACCAGGAAGTCCAATGGGCACGCTAATATATATATTTTTACCAGGTGACTCTACATACATACGTACATACTTGTTAATTTCCCCGCAGCCGCGCCAAGAGAAGGAGTGCAGAGGGTATACTTATTCAAGCTTTGGGCTCCAGGGACCGGGCGTGCAAAGCAAAACAAAGCAAACCTTGGTGCTCAGACAAAATGGTCCCCGCGAATCCGAACTTTATTTTGAATACTGTAAAAAAGGCGCTGGTCAGCTTCCGAGGCGCGCGGTGGTGGCCAACTTCCGAGCCATCCCTGCTCTCTGCTCTTTGCACGGGTACACCCGTGAACCGTATTTCACAAAGTCTCGCAGCCAAAAGCGGCAAAAAGGGCCTATGGGTAAATAAATAAAAAGTCAACAAACAAACGGATGAATAGAAGAGAAAGGCCAAGCGAAAGCCGACAGAAGACAAACGAAGACAAAAGGAAGAGGAAGGAGAAAGAAAAAAGGGGGCAAGGGGGAAGGATTGGGCTAGTGCATATTTTTGAACACCTTGAGAGGTCGAGCCCTAAACAAGCCAATGAATAGCAAACGAGCAAGATACCTAGGGCCACTAGGCTAGACGCCTTCGGGGATTGTCTGACAGGCAAGTATACATCATGTACATACATACAATACGTACGTAATAAATAAAAATGCGACACAGATAAAGGCGGCACTGCCACTGTACCACACTACAACCAGGGGTGGAAGTCTGGATAACACCTACAGTTGAGCTTGGCAAGGGGGCCGCCTGACTATGATACGCGCATCCGCGAGAGCAATCCAAAGCACCCAGGGTGGTTTCCTTCCGGGTGACTGGTTGTTGTCCTCTTCAAGGCCCAGGGAGTCCGACCTCCTCGTCCACGGGAAGTAATATGGCCGGCTTTAGCCTGAGGCACTGCAGTACTGCGGAAGGGAAGCGAGGCGGGTGCGGAGATGGACGGACTACATACTTATGTGGATGCATACGAGGCCGGAGCTTCAAGTTGGACGTGTAGGCGTTATGATACTAGTAGTATGGGCGTCCAAGTTACTAGTATTCACGGCCGTCGCCGCTCGGTCATATTGAATGCACTAGTACTGGCAGTGTCTCATCGTGCGTCGTACGTTGATGTTTACGCTAGTACTAGGACACCACGGTAGGGCTCAGGTACCAGACACGGCAGGGTCCCCGACGTCGAGCTGGGAAGCCGCCACACTGGCGCCAGCTACGGGCGACTCGGATCCTTGTGCACGCCTGAGACGGGCTGCGAAAAAAAAAAAACATATACATACTTTATGTAATGCCGCACGGTGAAATGCGGCTGATAATACATGGTTATGAGGTGAGCGCCGCGTTGTCATGTTGGCGTTTTGAGTTGACATATCCTCGATCCATCGTAACAGGGGTGAGTGGGGGGGGGGGGGCGTCCTAATACATAATAATAAGTAATATTGCAGAAACAGCGAAACTGTACCCGCCAAGTTCAGTAAGCCAAGATACTCGCCGCGGCGGAGTTGTCCTGCAGACTCTAGCGATAAAATTGCGGTGTGTCCCCCGCCGTTTGCCTCTGTTGCCCCTGGGCTTCTTTTCGTTAACCTACTTTTCGCCGGACGAAGCCGGCGATGGCTAGTCGGGATTCGTTACATAGATGCTTAGTTCAAGTTAGTCGTCCTGTGTCTGAAAACAAATGGAGGGTGGCTGCCGATAGCTTCCCCTCCCCCTTCCTCATTGGCTGTGCCCATGATCCTGGAGAAGAGAAGATCAGAAGGACGGGCAAGTCAAAAGACAGCACCAGAAGGGTGCGCATATAAACGTACATATGTATAAGCATATTGAATGCGATGATATATTTGGCGTGAGCTAGCACGATATCGGCTGAACTGAGTGAGCGCCGACGAATAAGGGGAAATAATAGAAGAAAGGAACTTGAAAAAAAAAGGGGGGCGGGGGTTCGGGGTTGGGGAGTGCCTTCGGGTTCTTCAGAGGTTCCACGTCCATACATATTGTGTGAGAATGAGCGGGATACGTCATACCACTGTTCAGCCAAGAGAATCGGCATTGAATGAGTACGCACTAATTCGGAATTCGTGATTTACTCGACGGCGGGTGCAGTCCGCGGGTTGGTAGGGGGAGGACTATTGGCCAGAAGTCAGTCAGTGGAGTGAGAAGCTCAAAAAAGGCATTGAGACGCGCACGCTGGAGGATTTGAATAGTACAGTGTGGGATTAAACTACGTTAGTGTATAGTGTTAACGTTGTCCCCCGTGTATAGTGTGGCTGGGCTTGGCGCACGAGGGTAAGAGTTCTAGTACAGTGTGGGATTAAACTACGTTAGTATATAGTGTTAACGTTGTCCCTCGTGTGTGTGGCTGGGCTTGGCGCACGAGGGTAAGAGTTCGAGTGGCCAGCATGTGGAGATTTGCTGCGGTAGATCCGCCAGTGGACGGGTGACGCTAGCTGGTTTCCCTCGGACAAGCTCTCGCCTTTAGTTGAATTACATACGTAAGAATATGAGAATATGAAAAGTACTCATTTTTGTGTATAGTTCTCAGGCTGCGTCACGACGTAGCCGCGATGCTTGGCGCGAAGCCATCACTGGACGACCCCATTCTGTCGTTTTTTTCGTCTTCGGACGTGCTGGGTGGTTGATTGAGTTTGTTGTATGTCGGGCCAAACCGATGCATTTGATTATGCAAGTGTTTTCGAATACAAAAAGAGGCGCGCGACGCGGGAGGAAATGGGGCCCTGGTATGTATGGCGGTTGCGATATTGAGGTGCCGGGCTATGGACTGGTCCACAACCATTGAGCAAGTGGGGGACCCGCATGCAAGAGGTAAAATCGTGCTCGAGGGACCTCCTGAAGTTCAAGTTGCAGTAACCGCCACCTAGGCCTAAGTAAATATTTGAAATTGCGCCAATCCATGGTTACGCAACCCGCGGAGGGCAATGGCGTCTTATCATTTTTGTTCACGGCTGCTGTCGCCATCCATGCGCCTGAAAAATATTTTTACCCAATTTGCATACGTCCGGTCCTCACATGCGTGTGCTCGTCAGGCCCGTTTTCTGTTCGTGAAAAATCTCGTCTCTGGCGGCTGCAGAAACTGCGATAATGACTGCAACGACGCCGCAGCTCGACTCGGAGCCTCGCCAGGTAGCGCTCACTTGGCTGGCAAGCTTCTCCGACGCCCTATCCAGGAAAGATATTCAGGCCATCTCGGCGTTGTTCCTCCCCGATGGCTGGCTTCGCGACTCGCTCGTGCTGAGCTGGGACACTCGCTCGCTTGGAGGCCGCGAGCGTATCAAGGAGTACTTGCGGACCCGCCTTTCTCGCGCGCACTTTGAACCGGGAACAACGGTGCTCGACGACCGGCCCGGCCTCGCGCCCGCCGCGTTCGCACTCTCACGGGATGTACGCGGCGTCGAGGCGGCGTTCGTATTTGAGACGCCCGCCTTGCTTGGCCGTGGGTTTGTGCGTCTGCAGCGCGAGGTAGCGACGTCGGATTCGGGGACCTCGTCCGCTGGGGTTAGCGATGGATGGAAGGCGCTGTCGGTGTATATCGCTGCAGACGAGATAAAGGGACATGGAGAGGCGGGTCACGAACTAGGCGTGTACGCCGGCCACACGCTCTCCTGGGAGGAGGTCAGCGTCGCGCGTCGTTCGGAGGTGGAGAGTGATCCGCAGGTACTTGTTAGTGCGTTCATTCTTTCCAAGTTATCCTGCCGACCCGTACTGAAGCTGATTAACATCGCCTTCTTCGTTCTGGCTGCGAATTTATGCGCATATAGTCGGTGCTGGCCAGACTGGCTTGCAGATCGCTGCGCGGTTCCAACAGATGAAGATCAAGACGATTGTTGTGGAGAAGAACGAACGTGTGGGCGATAATTGGCGTAAGCGCTACCCGACGCTGAGCTTGAACACACCCAGGACTCATCACTGCCGTAAGCTCAATTTTATTAGCCTACCATGGTACATGGATACTAATCATGGCGTCCGTACAGTTCTCTACGCGCCTTTCCCGCGTACCTGGCCTATTTTCACCCCGCGCGATAAAGTCGCGTCCTGGTTAGAGCACTATGCAGAGTCCCAAGACCTCGTCGTATGGACTTCATCCTACCCCCTCTCAGGACCCACATACGACCTCACCACCCGCCGCTGGTCCATCACCGTCTCCAAGTCCGGTGTGCTACACAAGCTGCGCCCCGCGCATATCGTGTTCGCAACCGGCACGCTCGGAGACCCGTATACTCCTCCCGCAGCGCTCGCCTCCCTCGCGCATTTCCACGGGCGCACGCTGCACGCCGCGCAATATGCCGGCGGCGCGCCCTTCGCAGGTTCCCGCGTGCTCGTCGTCGGCGCGGGTACGACTGCCGCGGACGTCTGCCAGGACCTTGTCGCGCGCGGCGCACGCAGCGTCACGATGGTGCAGCGCCGTCCGACGTGCGTCGTGTCGCGCGCCGCGGCGGATGCGGAGTTCACGGCGTGGCCCGAGGGCGTGGAGGTGGAGGTGAGCGACTTCCGCGTCGCGGCGGCGCCGCTTGGGTTGTTGACGCGGATTGCGCGTACGACTGCTGAGAGGGAGCGGAGGGCGGCGTTGGATCGTGAAATGTGGGAGGCGCTGGAGAGGAAGGGCCTGCGCGTGGAGGATGGGAGCGCGGGAGGTGGGAGGAGAGAGCTCGTTTATGAGAGGCTAGGAGGTACGTTTGAGCTGAGGATCATCAATAAGGGCAAATGCGGCTCGAGTACTGACCGTTTTCTTTATAGGGTACTGTATGTCCCATCTCTTTGAATGCCGTGAGGACAAGTAGAATTTGACATCGGTTCGTACTCAGGGATCGACGTCGGCGCCGCCGAGCTTATCATCAACGGCCAAATCGAAGTCAAGTCAGGCGTTGAGATCTCGCATTTTGCGAAGGACGGGACCGGCGTCGTGTTTACAGACGGGTCTTCGACGGACGTGGACGTCGTGATCTTTGCGTGAGTGAATTTCCCTCTAGGAGTTAGAGGTGGCGACTGTCTGTCATGCAGTAACTGGAGTTGACACGCGCCCGTTTTGGTGGATTAGAACGGGCTATGAGAACATCCGCCCGTCAATGAAGAAGATATTCGGCGCGGAGATCATCGACCAGACACAGGATGTGTGGGGACTAGACGAAGAGGGAGAGTTGAAGGGCTGCTATCGTCCCTCGGGACATCCAGGTGTACGTTGACTTTCACTGATGTTTCGACAAGTGTGTCGCTGAATTGTGCTGACGAGTGTTTTCTGGACGTCGCTTCCTATCTTCCTGTCTAAAACAGCTCTGGTACGCCGCAGGCGACTTTTACCACTCGCGCTACATGTCTAAGCAGCTGGTACGTTTTTCTTTGGCATTCGTGAGATGACAGTTCGGAAAAGTAAGCCCTGACTTCCATGGACAGGCTCTGCTTATAAAATCCGAAGAACTCGGATTAACGGCCTTTGAGAGTCTTGCGTCTATCTCGTCACAGGTCTAGCATGCACTTGACAGGGACAGAATCGGATACACTATTGGCGAACCGCAGTCTAAGAGTATGTGCCTGTCCCGCCAGCTCAAGGTGATCTACGATGAGAAATTCGGCGTGCACGAAGCTTGCGTGTCTCTGTAAAATGGTAACACGTACGACAATTTTGTATTTTGTAGGAAGGGAGGAGAGGAATTGACTTTTATATTTCGACTGGTCATAAGGACCGTAATGAAGGAATGGAGAATAGTATGTACAAACAGGGGAGTAAGGTCGTAAAAAGTCAGTCGAAGATAATTTACATACAAATACATAGAGGCGCTGAGAAACCATCGTGAGTCATAATTTCGTTGAGAGACGTTCGTGAGGTGGTAATACGTGAAAACGTGAATTGTCGTAGAATCGTAGATGCGGCAACCATCTGGTCTCATTAATCTTCGCCTGCTGGTGGGTGGTGGGTGGGTATACTACCTCCCACGCGTCATATGTCCGATTCCCGAATCCTCAGATTGCTAGTAGAACAGCACCCGCAACCAGCGCTGCCGCATATATCCACGCCGTCCTAGTTGTGCCAGACGCACGTAGCCCTCTCGCCGCGCCCGTCTGCGTAGCATCACCGGCAGTAGAGCTAGCGCTGGCGCCCGAAGACGAGACTTCCCCGTCGACGGAAGAAACGTTGCCGATCAGGGTGCTTTCTAGCGCGCAGACTTTCTGGATTCCCGAAAGAATGCCCGGGAGGGAGGACGCGGGTGCGGAGAGGAAAGAGGTCTGGTTTGTCTTCGTGAAGCTGTGGGAATGGGTTGCACGAGCGTCAAGGTGTTGTTAGACTGGACGGACGCTGGGACGCACCAGTCAACACATTGTGGGTATGCGGATTGAAACGTGTCGGTGCACGCGCATTCTATGACGTCAATGAATGCGCCAGGGTTGAATATAACCTGTACGATACGCGCATACAAGCGCCTATGAGGTCTGGCGGGTCTCACAGATCAGACATGACTCGTACGTTGGTGAAATTGGCAAGGACAGGCGCGGCGGCGGCGCAGCTGTTTATGTTTGCGTAGTTTTGCGCGCATATAGGGCACGATGCGGGGCTAGATGGGAAGCTGGGAGTTGCAGCACCGTCTTGTCTGTGGAAGATGGGCTTGGATCTGGAGTCGGGACCGGTGCTTATAGTAAGAGCACGACATTGAGCGGGGAGGACACAAGACAAGAAAATGAAGCAGAAAAGAAGAGCGAGTGGGATGGAAGTCATGATAAAATAGTTAAAGAAAAGCGGAACGGAGAGGGAGAGTGGGAGGAGGAGGAAGAGGGTCGAGGGAGCGCAGACTCCTGGTGGGAAGATCGACATGTACGCGCGCAGAGAGAAGTCGAAGCGTCGCCGTGGAAGTCACATGTTGCGCACGTGATGATGGGAGAGGTACGCGGGGCCGCGCTTCCTGGTTCTCGGGCCAACCCGACTCCGACCGCCGAGGCGCCCATGTTCGCGAACGACGTCCGCCTCCTGGGCGTAGCCATCGCCCGTCGCCGGCACAGGAACGGCTCGCGTCCGCCCACCATGCAGAGGGACTACGGCAGCGCCGCACGCTCGAACCGCTCCTCGTGGTATCGGGCGCCGTCCAGCTCGGCTTCCCGCTCTGGAGACCGTCTTCAGCGCGTGCCGGAGGTCGCTGATGACGACGACGGTGTGCCCCCTGCGTGGATCAACGGCGGCGATGGGCGCGGCGCGGATGACGATGTTGACGTTGTTGAAGGGGACGATGCAGAAGGATGTACGTATCTGCCCGAACGACGAAACCTGCTGCTGAACGACGCCCTACTGTTGCATTATATGTAGCCGTATATCGCCGCGCCGTACGCCTCTACGCCTTCGTGCCTCTTGGCTCTCTCATCTTCCTCCTAATCTTCGCATTCCTCCCGGCGCTGATACAGTCTATGTCTCTCCCTCACGCACCCTCGACTGGACGCCTCACACTAGCCGTCCTTTTATCCGCGGCATTCTGGTGTCTCGCGCACGCTCTGCGCGTCCCCCTGTACGACCTGCTTTTCTTTGCCTTTTACTCGCTAGGTACCGCTGCTTTTAGTCAACACCCCAGATACGACGAGTACATTAAGCTCGTACCCGCGGTCACTGGGTTCGCTCACGTCATACTTCTTGCGGCGATACAAGAATCCCTCCGCCTGGCTTCCTTCGCAATCTTCACATTAGGATGGCCTCAAGTCGGAGATAATTCTGGGGGACCATACCCTCATGGAGCAACACGAGCTGCATATACGGTATTCCGTGAGGTCTGGGCACTCGCGCTTGGCTGGGCCCTGGCAGAAGTCTGTGCTGGTGTGTTACAGGGCTACGAGCAGCTGTCATTGTACGAGGATGCAGACGAGTACAGCCTGCCCCTCTATATGGGCTCAGATGTGGTCGAAGCGACGCAGGAGCCCCGTGAATCCTTTGACGAGGAAGGCGAGGAGAGTACCGAAAGCGACGCCCTGGGTCTCATCCGGCAGAGTATGTGGTTGTCTGATGCAGATAATGTCAAGGTAGCAAGTCCTCAAGATAGCGATGTTGATGCAGCGCTTTCGCGTCTTACGAACGTCAGGGCACGAGAGGAGCTTGAGGAGCTTTATGGGGAGCCGTATATTGTAAGTAACTTCTTTGGTTACTCCTATTTCATTACAACATCGCGAATCCATCGGTGTTTTCCAGCTCATCCTTTTGCTTACCAGGACATTCCTGTCTTCGTACCACTCCTCCAGCGACTTGACTCGCTTCTTCTCTCCCTCGGCATTACTCTCCTCCTCGCCGCCGCCTACCTGCCACTCCCACCATTTCCTCCTGCCTCTCTTTCTCAGCATCATCCATCACCGTCTTCTTCTTTGCAGCCCTTGCATCCTCATGCTCTCGCCCTTGTTCCGATGTTTATACTCTTGACACTTACCCACGCAGCCCTCGGCGCGCTACATGCTCCGCCGGCTCTCGCACGTGTAGGTCTCCCCGCTGCAGCGTATGCCAGTTGCATCGTCGGCCTTGCGCTTGCGTTTGGGGGCGTGGGTGTCTGGAATGGTGTCTGGTAACAGGGGCTGGCGTGAGTTTGGTAATTTGATATTCCTGAGATGCGCTCTTTGTTTAAAGTTGATACTTCTTTACAGTCGATAAACAGCGTCATTAATGCGTCCTCGTCTATCATCGAGGTCGATAGAACGCCCTGATATGCGGAAAACAAAACAAAAGTCGCGAAGGAGTCGACACGACAAAATCGGTTGGGAACCATTGGTTATGAAAGCACGAAATTTCCGGGATCTAGATGTACATGTACTTTAGTTTAAGCTGTCGATATCATTCATGTGTGAACTCATTATTTCAGCTAAATTGTTATGGCTGATGAGATACTTATGATATTGGACAACCTTAGTGCGTAGAGGAACGAAGTGGGAAGTTCGAAGCACCGCGGTTGGAGGATCATTGGGCAATGGATGAATATGTATTCATACTTTCCTTTCTCTTATCGACACGCTGGTTATATTAAGACCTGGTTTGAGCTCGTAAAAAGGATAGCATTGTCAGAGTTGTAGTTACAAGTACACGTTGAGTAATTTGGCTTCAGATTCGTACTGACACGCACGCCAGTTGAGTAATTTACGAGGTAGCTGCTGGTGGTGTGTTCAACTAGCTCTTGGGCTTAGAGTCTCCACCCGTCGCACCAGACTCAGCAGATGCGTCTGAAAAACAAAAACAAGACTCTCAGTCAGCGCTAGAATAAACGGTTAAACCCAAGCGGTCATATCCACCCTTGTCCAGCGCCTCCCATCCTTGCTCTTTTCTGACAGCGTCCAGGATAGCACGCACGCCATCGAGGTTGCCGATGCTCGCCCGGCCACCCGACCAGTCGACGACGATTGGCCACTTGAGTGCGCCGGGGTTCGTGCGGCCGAGCTCCGAGAGCGTTTTTGACGTCATATCGCCACCCGGCGGCGCGCCGGCGCTCGCCGGGTGGGACGATACGAAGGCGGAGGCGGCTGAGGGCGACGAGGGGAGGTAGGACAGGATCGTGTTGACCTGGTCCGGGGTCGGTACCGATTCGACGACCTCGAGATCGAATTCGAGTGGACCTGACTTGGGGTTGCTTGAGGGAGACGAGGTCGCGGCCGACCGTAGAAGCTCGACTGCCCGTTGTGATTGTGGTGAGGGTGGGTAGTGGCTAATTACAGAGTGCGTAAGGGTGTGTCCGGTGCCCTTGGAAGTAACGATGAGACTTACAAGATAGAGATAGACGGCTAATTGGAACATGGATGCATAAGTGAGAATGCGGCCATAATATGTGTTAAATCCCGTCAGCTTATCGTGCTAGACGACAAAGTTACCTTGGAGCGGAGAAAGCCCCTAAACATAATTATTTTCCAACCCTGAGCTTGATTCTGTTATATGGTATAATGTTGAAGAGCGGGCTGTAGTGGCAGTAGCTGGCAGTACGATCTGACCCGCGAGGACAACGACGTCAGTATTAGGTAATGAAGGTTGCAGCCTGAGCTTTGTCACTTTTTCCACGGAAGCCCGGACCGGGACTGCCCGCCGCCTCTGGTAGTACAACCGAGTAGAACTTGTATCATTATGGACTCCTGGAGAGCGGAGGAGACGGTAACACTTCCTGGTACTTCACCGTTATATTGCCCCGGCGAATGGAATACCATGGAAGGCGTAGTAAGGGGACTCCGTCGCAACTAAAAAAACAACAGCCCGTGCACTATGTACCACTTCAACCTTCGGATATGCCAGAATCGAAAATACAAAGGAGTTCAGGAGGCTGGGTTCCGGCACCACTTCTAACACAATGATGCCTGGGCCCGTAACCATACCCTAGGCCCGGGACAGTGCCTCACAAGAGGGCCTATGCAGAGTTCATCATGGACAGCTTGTAGTCTCCATCGGCTCACTCAGAGCAGGTCCACTGCCAGTGGCATCACTCCCGGGCCTCCGAAATCAACAGAGATGATTCGGCTTAGGCCTTGGGTACGACTTGAAAACAAATGGAGTTAACGTTAATCAGTCCTCCAATGCTGCACCATCGCAACCCCGCCCCGCCACTCCGGGCACCGTCGGGAATCCGTGATCTCATGTTGTGTCCAAGACTTGCGCATGCTCTGACGCTGAAAAAGTTGAACAAGACTGTACCCACCACCGATCAGCCTCCGGGTTTGGAGGGTTTAAAGGCAGAAATAGCGGCGGCAGTGCAGTGGCAAATCCGCAATACGTATGTATATGTGCGATAGAATTGCCTTTCAAGTCTAATCAGTCGCCGCGCATTTGCTTTGATGGCGACAGAGATACAAGGTTGTGAAGAACTTGGTCGGACGTTTCATCTCTCAGGCACCGGGAAGCAGACGGGTCAATATAGCAAAAAGACAGGACTAACTCCCATTCTATTTGTTTATGGATTGGAAACAATATCAGAGCAAGAAGAAAACGTTACGTGAGCCTGGTATATCCGAACAGTACGAATACCCATCACAGAAGATAAAAAGAATACAACCGACCTGTAGGCGCAGAGCGAGGGCTAGTGATACACTGTAGGAGAGGAGCTGGAGCGAGAGTCGTGAAGGAACGAGACGATATGGAACGAGACGATAATGACACAATAAAAAGCGAAGAGTCTTCCCGGAGTGAGGCGACGCAAGAAAATCCGGGATATAAACAAACGGGCGTGTGCAGTTGCTGCGTAGAAGCGAGAACTTTTCGAAATGAGAGAAGAAAGCCAGACGAGACGAGTGAGATGAGATAAGCCAGGAGGATGTTGTTCGATCATACGATATCAAGCGAGTCAGGGCGGGGTGGTCGCGACGGTGCAGAGTTATTGGCCGAGTCAGCTTGAGGTATTGGCGATGTCGAGTAAAGGCGCGGAATGCCGGCAAGCTCGATGTCGTCAGGCGACGGCGGTAGACTGGACATCGAAATCGTTCGGGTGGGAGACTTTTCACCACCCTTGCGAGCATCATACACGGAGTCGACGGTGAATGATGAGGAAAGGTCTCCAGTTGACGAAACGAATGAACCGTGCTTCTCGAAATCCGTCTGTTTGTTGACGACCACTTTGAGACCTCCCGCAGAAGGAACATTGGGCATGCGATACGAGGATGATGCCGTGAACGTAAAGCCCTTTGGCTTCGGGGTGTAACCAAAACGGGACGCGATGATCCAGTACACTTTCATGTAGTTCTTTCGGCTTTCTTCAGCAAAGCCGAAGAACGCGAAGAACACCGCGGCGCAGAAGACGATGAACCAACGATCAAGGCCGAACGACAACGTTGTCCATTTGCTCAAGTGCCATACGACCGATGAAACTTGCTCCACACGGCTAAAGTCGAAGTGCGCGTCTGCAAGACCACGCCATGGTTGTATTTCTGACTCAACTGCGTTAAGCCAGATCGCGAATATAGCCAGGGGGATAGTGAGAACTGTATCCATCATTGCAAGCGCCATCAGACGGAAGTAGCGTGAGAGTGTGATCTGAGAGTTGCTGTTAAGGAACTGGCTCATTTCCCTCCGGCGCCTAAGGAACGACGAGATCGTGAGGAAGCAGTAGACCGACGAAATTGATCCCAGGAGAAGTGGCCACATCCACACGAGGGGATATGCCGGGGGAGTGTTGAACGTAGCCGGGAAGCATCCAATCTGCTCGAAAATATTGAAGCGATGTCCTTGGACGAAGTAGACTAC
Organism: Coniferiporia weirii; assembly: GCA_024195185.1. Lineage (NCBI taxonomy): Eukaryota > Fungi > Basidiomycota > Agaricomycetes > Hymenochaetales > Hymenochaetaceae > Coniferiporia > Coniferiporia weirii. The sequence goes on from JAKOPK010000167.1 coordinate 50,049, forward strand.
GTGACACTGTCAGGGCATGCGATGTACCGACTTTAGAGGCGACATACACAAGATCATGACGAGCACGGGAAGGCCGACGACGAGTGACAAGTCAATTGCCATCTCAGCACGTTTCTGCAAAATTCTATGCTCAGAGAGAATTACAGCAAGGAAAAGTAGTTCAATCACCTCCTTGGGGCTTGCCATAACTGACTGAACACGGGAGATTTTGTACAGGCGGCGGGTAATGGTGAGGGAGGCTGCAGGAATCGCCACCGAAGTCGCAATGATGATGCGCGAGGCTTCATAAGAAAGCACATTGAATAAATAGAGTATGAGGTCGCTCGTCGATAAACACTCACATATATCACACCAGACCGGAGCAAAGTTGATAACGCTTTCCCTCCAAACAATGGAATTGATGAATTGATTGAGACAGGCGATCGCGGTCCAAATCATGTACGCGCAGGTCCCGACATTCCATGCCTGCAGATGCCAAGGGAGTGGGATCAAGACGAGAATGAAGGAAATGAAGACGAAGATAGGATAGAGCGGGTATGTCGGATCCAACATTTCGCTGGCGGCGGGGTGAACTATGTAGCTGCGGGGATCTCGAGGCTTTCGAGGGGGGAAGGAGCGGACGATACTGGGATCGACAGAACGCCATGAGCGTATTTGAAGTAAATCCGGAGACCGACTAGCATGAGCAGAGCTTGTCCGAATCGGGCACAAACGACAGCCCCGAAAAAGCTCAAGGGTCAGACCGAAAGACCAATCGCAGATGTCCGGCAACGACCGTGAGCAGATTGAAGTTTTTGGTACGCGATTGCCTTTTCCGTATGAAAGGACCTGCCTATCCGGCCACGGCTGATCGGAAAAAGATCGTGCACGTGTAGAAGGGCTTCCTGTTATGGGGCATGAAATTAAGATCTTGAGCACACGCTGCTTGGCCCGACCGCCGAGGGACAGTCTTCGAACATCTAGCTTGCAATTTTATCTATGAGCGCTCCCGCTTAGATATCGCCGTTTTTGAAGTGCCCTTTAGACCGCATACGTCCGTCCAATCCAAGCAATCCCGTGTTCCCTATGCACCCAAAATTAGGACGAGAAGAGACAGAAAGGTCCGTGGAACGAGGATAAGGTGGACCTGAACGAGGTTACCTTAGGGCCCGGTTAGGAAAGGCCCTGCGTCTTCGCCCTGCATATTCGGAGGTTAGTGCGAGAAGTACCAGCAAAGTCAACAATACCCCGTCATCGGGTCGTGCCGTGGCGGTGCCGGTCTTCGCATCTAAAGTACAAAGCTGTCAGGGATGACGAAAGCGTCCAAACAGACGAACTTTCAAGATTCAAAGGGACGCAAGAGCACAAGGTAAACAACAAGACATCCAGATGCTATGCGTGGCAACGTATTTGCCAGCAAGTCCCGCTTATGTCAGCAGCGGCTTGTATTGCCGCTAGAGTCTCCGGACCGAGTACAGCAGATAACCAGAGAGATAGAGCGCTTGCGCCGGGTCCGTTAGCTTATTAGTGTTTGTGACAGGCGCACAGGCCGAGGCACCGGAGACAAGGACGATGGACGGCATAAATTAATTGCCCATAAACCAGGCCGAGTTAGCGATTGGAGGACAGAGTAGCCCAGGAAAGGCTGTCATGCGCACCCGATCTAACGACAGCTGCATTCCAGGTGCATCAGCATCGTGCATCGAGTGCGCAGTATCGCGAGAAACCCGTACCCGCAGCGAGTAAGCCGAAAACTTGAACTTCAGTCCATGTACCCTCGGACCTGTAACTGGATTCCAGTACCGCAACGCGCGGGCCCGCCTGGTACCTCAACCGGAAAGGTCACGCTATAGGGCATCATCGATTATCAGCAGGATATCAGCTGGAGCAACACAAACCACATTTGCAAGTGTGGGTCCACAGTGCACCGCATGTCTGGCAAAATCGTGGAGAAAACGCAAATTCCCTGAATTTATCTGAATATGGGCCTCACGATGCAGCTGCGCAAAGCAGTAGCAAGCCATACGATATCTCGAAACCCCTGGTAAAGAAATCGGCCGTTGAGCGCTGGATGGGTTCGGTGGGAAGCTGGAAAATGCGGATTTGCGAATTTACCCCTGTGTAAAAAAAATACTGGTAGTTGATGTTTGTTGCACTCCTAATGTGAAGTTTGGATAAGCTCGTAGAAAACTAACGGCTCGCCGAGAAACTCGGTGACGCCAACGCTAGCAGCTCTTCGCAACGGCCGTCGGCGTCTGATGCTGCATCCAGATGTGAGATTTTGACCCTGCTTCGTTTCTCTCGCCGGCGGGGACCTAAGGCCCTAGGCAAGAAAAAATGTACAGCACAGCAAAGCAGAACACTCGGCCGAGTTGCCTCTTTTCTTAATTGGCCCGCGAATGTAAGGGCACGTTTATTGGAGCGCCCTCGGCGCGTGCACTCGCCTCATTGGCATGGTCACGAACGGACCGCCTCGGTCGGCCCGCGCCATCGTATCACTGGTAGGAACAGGCTCGCTGGCTACGCAATGCTCGGCGGTACCGCTCCATAGGCTTTATTTTTCTCCCTGGTCATGCGTCACCGTCCTTCCCCCGGTCAACGGTGTAGCTAAAAGAAGGGTACAAATCCCATGATAGCACGCGTCGGACGTTCGCAACTATTGCTCGCTTGCTCCGGCATTTGCTCCATGCAAGTAGTCCGGTAGAGGATATTAGGGTGCTGGGCGAACGACGGACACGCGCAACGTGTGGCAGATAGTTAAACACGGGGCACGGGGAAGTAAAGCCGGCATTTTCCCCCGGTGACACACCGATGGTTTGCTTGTCCGCCTGCCTTAATCCTATACGTTTGGTTCAATCCATCTCCGCCACAAGTGGCAAATCATCTTCAAGCAATTATCTCCGTCATGTCCTGATTGATGCCATCTGGAGTCAAATTAAATCCGCATATGAGCGAGCGCCCGCACAATGCAGTGCGAAATACTATGCTAAATTACTGGAAGATAAGATAAGACTTACTTGCGTACAGAAAGCCAGGATAGAAGGGTCAAACTTCACAAAGAAACGGCGACGAGGACACGAAAGACCTTGACCCAATTCAAATCAGCATACCCGTGCGATGATGAAAGCCGCACAGCACGCATGAGCACAATTCATCTACGGAAGAAACGCCTAACAAAAGGGGCCCCAAATTCAAAGGACTGTGGCGAAATGAAGCAGCGTGGCCGAAAGACACTGGCACAAGTCTGAGTATGACAACAGTATGGAACGAAGGATGTTCGTGTCGGATTGCAGTACAGGCGTCACGAAGTGGGCATGCCAGAAAGCAGAGGCGCCAGCATCAACTTGATGGGCTTGATGAGCTTTTCGCGCTGAGCCTGCGACGGTGCTTTCATATAAACTGCTGTTGGCAGCAGCCTTGATGGTCCGGGGGAGAACAATGACCTGCGCCTAGAGCCGTCTTCGATCACCCAAATCTGGCAAGTTTGATGGGATCATGCCGAAGTTAGGCAGCGGATCGGCCCTTTGAGTCCCAAACGCTCAGTGAAAAAATACTTTGACTGTCATTGTCTGAAGACATGCATGAAGCACGCCTGGTGCAAATACAGCACTTAAATGAGCCTTTGTATCACCTATTTAAACGGTCAAATGTAGGGGTGACCGTTCGTCGGGTTTTCGACTCTTCGTGGGTCCTAGCCACGCAGCCACGCTTCTTTCGTACTCAGCCAAAACCCGTATTTCTTCAGCCACGACGACAGCAACTTGAATTCTGTCACTATGGACCCCACCTATCCTCTCTACCCGATTTTCGCATTCATCGGGTTCATAATTGTCCTGATTCCTTTACCATGGCACCTACAGGCTTGGAATGCAGGGACATGCCTGTACATGTTATGGACTTCCCTGGCGTGCTTGAATCTTTTTGTGAACTCTATAGTCTGGCATGACAACGTCCTGAACCCGGCCCCTGTTTGGTGTGACATTTGTGCGTAATGTCTAAATCCTTCCTTAAGTTGCTACTCAACCCGACTAACGCTATCCAGCGTCGAGAATCATACTCGGAGTAGCTGTTGCTATCCCAGCCGCGTCTTTGTGCATTAATCGGCGCTTATATAAAATTGCGACGAAAATGTCTTTAGGGACATCTAATAAGCAGGCATGTACAGCCCCGCTTTCTTGTAGGCAGTACTCTGACCTGAGGCGCACAGAAACGACGGGCCGTTTGTGAAGACTTGGCTACTGGTCTGGGAATACCCGTAATCCAAATGGTACTGCGTAAGTATTCACATACACTTCTCAGACCGCCGTCTGATACTCTTTTGCATTTCCGTTTGTAGAATATATTGTATCTGGTGAGCAAGAAACTCCGTGAATCGCTTTGTGAAAAACCTGTGGCTAATAAATTGCGGTTAGCTCATCGATTTAATATTTTTGAAGACATTGGATGCCTTCCAGTGACTTATAACGTCTGGCTCGCATATCCTCTATCTGCGACCTGGCCCATTGTGATAGGGCTAGTGTCGGCGATGTACTGTGGTAAGTCTTTCATAATTCCGCATGTTCTTTTACTCATTGTATATTTAAAGTGCTCACCCTGCGAGCGTTGTACAAACGCTCGACGGAATTTAACGAACTTTTTGCTATGTCGCCATCATTTAACGTCAATCGCTATTTCCGTCTCATGGCCCTAGCGTCAACCGAGCTCCTTTGTACTACTCCATTCGCCGTATACTCCATTTATCTGAACCTCACAACCGGGCCACTCATTCCGTATCGCGGCTGGGCCGATCTCCACTTTAATTACTCGCAAGTGGATCAGTTCCCAGCAGTCATCTGGCATCTGAACCACCAAGCCGTCATTTCTCTGGAGCTAAACCGCTGGCTCGTGGTCGCCTGCGCGTTTATATTTTTCGGTTTCTTCGGGTTCGCAGAAGAGGCCCGAAACAATTATAGGGCTCTGTTCCTCAGGACTGCATCGCGATTTGGACACACCCCTCAATCGAAATCTGCGGCCACACAATCAAAGTGAGTCTTTTTGTCAGACCTTTCCTTAAAGTAGTCATATTTATCAATTGCGTGGCACACAGCCCCTATAGATTTAAAAACAAGAACGCACTGTCTAATCTCACCGACACGACTGCTACGACGGAGACTAGCAGTTCCCTATCTCCAGTGTCGACGACCTCCATTTATAGTGATAAGCCTCTGCCTGAACTCCCCATGACGCCCACTATCTTGGTGGTTGGATCTTGTAATGGAGATGATCTAAGACAGGGAGGCACTCCGGAAGGGATGAAATCGTTGGTGGCCTTTCGCAACTAGTCTGGATGCGCGCTAACCCCATGTTTAGTTACCCAGATCCAGTTTACCCATTGGATGTAGGATATACGAATGATGGGTTGCTTCCCACCTTTTTTCAGCGGACGACCGCTGCCACCATTCCTACCGTCGAGTAAGATTTCTGCTATGCGCAACGTAAGCATGTGGTTGGTGGCCAGCGCGCGCCTTGTCTCAGGCGCCATGATGACTCGCTTGCGCATTTATCCCATAGTATGCTCCCATCATTTTTTTCGCACTTGATTCGTTCGTTCTCCCTTCTCTTTGTTTTCCCCCAGAAAAGCTTCGCTTTACTTCAGTAGTCACCGTCCGACGATCCAAGTCCATTCCTCTTGTTAGAGTTATCAACCCCTTTATTCGGCGTCTTGCGTTGTTGTGTATTTATTTGATTCGAATTGCTTCTTCATTTTGTTGTGGTTTTAGTGTATGTACTGGTAAAGATGACTACAGAAATTATAAGTTGATGACGGAGTCCTTGAATAGAAATCATAGTGTGGCTTTGATAAACAAAGTAAAACAGCGCATACGCGTCCCGAGAACACGCACCTCGTCGGACGCGTCTACTACAGCCTCAGCTACATTTCCTCATTCCCTCGCCATACACGTAGGTCCCAAACATACAGCATGGCCTCATTAGCTGCTATGGCTGTAGACAAGCCACCAAAACTTAATGTCGACGAGTATCTGACAACAGCGCTATCAGTTTCGCCACATGAACTCCACCCTTTCTTCGAATCCTTCAGGACATTGCACGAACGCAAGTGGGTATTCTAAGTTCCTCGTACGACTGTAGCTCTAATATCACACTTCCTTTCCTTAATACAGACTTTGGCATCAGCTAACGCTGAAACTCTTTGATTTCTTCCGTCACGACCTTTCGAGACCGTACCGTGTCGATGTCTTCGAACGTTTCGTGCGTGACTTTGAGGAGAGGTTGAATCAGCTGAGGCTGGTCGAAATGGGAGTTATCGTATCGAAAGAGATTGATAGTGCGTTCAACAATGTGTGTGGGTCTATAGCCGCTGGACTAATCGCATTCCGTGCATGCGCTTTCGCTCTTATTAGATCCTGCGACGCACCTTGGTTTTCTCACATCCCTCCTCGCCCGTGTGAATACCGAGAAGTCTCCCGAGGCCCATGTCCTCCTCCTCTCGACGCTCGCCCATGCTAAACTCTTATATGGAGACCTCGAGGGCACGCGCACCGACATGGACTCTGCATGGAAGATCCTTGACGACCTCGATGGCGTCGATCCTGCCGTCAACGCTGCTTATTATAGCATTGCTGCCGACTATTACAAGGTACGTGTCGTACTCTTCGAGGATAGTGTTGGGCACTAAGGGGGATCTGCAGGCGAAAGCAGAATATGCACCGTACTACAAAAACTCCCTTCTTTACCTCGCGTGTGTTGATCCCGAGACGGACCTCTCGCCAGAAGATCGGGTGCTGCGTGCACATGACCTTAGCATATCTGCGCTCATTGGAGACTCTATCTACAACTTCGGAGAGCTGGTGCGTTAGTCCCTAATTCAAGTCCGACAGTGACCTTATTTCGTACGTGTTTTGATAAGTTAATGCATCCCATCCTCCTCTCCCTCGACTCAACGCCACACGAATGGATAAAGAAGCTGCTCTTCACTTTCAACGCAGGTGATATTGGCAAATTCGAGGCACTTGCGCCGCTTTTCTCAAAGGAGCCGATTCTGCAAGAGAATTACCCCTTCTTGCGTCAGAAGATTTGCCTTATGGCACTCATCGAATCTGTGTTCAGGCGAAATGCTGACAACCGAACGATGCGGTTCCAGACGATAGCTGAGGAAACGCGTTTACCAGTGGACGAAGTTGAGCATTTGGTGATGAAAGCACTCAGGTACGTCACAACTCTGTTCGCCTTAATATTACACATGCTCAGGAAGCTTTTGTTATCTTACTACTAGTCTGAAACTCATCCGAGGTTCGCTCGATGAGGTAAACCAGACGGCACAGATCACCTGGGTGCAGCCACGCGTACTGGATCGTGAGCAGATCGGCGCACTTGCAGAACGACTGAAAGCTTGGACGGACAAACTCAAGAGCGTTGAGCAGCGTATTGCCCCCGAGCTGCTTGTGAGTTCGTGAGGGATGTCTGTCGTGAAGTATGTAACATATATTTGTCGCAACTATCGTGCTGTTGTTTTTCTATTTCATTGCATTGAACAATCGTAGCCGTATGGAGTCTTCGGCTGTGAAAACTTGCATCAGCTACGGACCTCTGATCATAGGAGCACCTCTCAACTCACCAGGACAGTACTTCTTGTACGGAATAATTTCCAGCCTACGTTCCATTCTGATGGCCGGCCTAGTCTTCGCTGTTACTGTCCCGCCGGACCATGCCCCTTCCAGCTCCTTGTTCTTTGCACTTGTCGGGCGGGTTACAACGGCCCTCGTCCAATCCTGGGTTTATTTGTGATGAATAGGCCCGTATGCAGGCACCTGTCCGGAGGTTCTGCAATCCCGGGTTCGCTTGTGTCAGTATATAGGAGAGTAATCTTGCGTCTATGGATCATAGCATCACGTTCGTCCGTATTCCGAGCGTTGTATTTCGGGCACGGGCGCGCTTTGCGCGCAGTTGAAGACAATGGTGATACGGGGCTTGAGCGGCCCCGGTCTGGATAACTACCCGGAACCTCCTTGTTAGAAGAACAAACGCGGGAGGAAGTCTTCTCCAGCGAGAAGAAGGAACCAAGATAGTTATACCAATCATGCCATCCAGGAACTCGGCCTTATGTACCGCTGACTCGTATCCTTTAATCATTCATAACGTCGACTATATTCCGTGAAACCAATACATAACCCCCTGCGCCAAGTGAAAACTGAATTCAATCCCCGAATCTATTATTGATATTGTTCTCACTCGATCCGGTTAGCTGAGCATTGGCTACTAAGTTTGAAGTGTCGATCAGGGTCTGCACCCGCCTGCTGAGCGGGATAATCCATAAAGGTTTGCTGTATTCTTTGTTTTTCTCAGAAATTAAGCCAACGCGGGCCTTGTAATAAAATAAAAACATCATGCGCCGGATGTGAAGCGGATAGCTCAGCAGCGCTTCCAGACACTCTTGCATTCCGCCCATAGGTGTCCCGCGACGTGCATTGAAGCCTGTACACTTCCTCGCCAAACAAACCCTTTAACTTGCATGGTGTGATACTGGCTCTGTACCGTTCCATATGCGGAGCAAGCGTAAAGCTTGTCATACCCCACGACCAAAGGTTACCAACGGAATAAGCGTCGTCTTCCCGCATTTTTGGTGTCTGTCCTCCATGCCAGCGACGGAGAAACTTGCAGAGAAAGACAAGGGTCATCCAAATAAGATTGTCCAGAAACCTCGCGCACAAGAGTGGGAAGTCCATAATTCAATTGCGCGATTCAATAATACAATGGAGCGTGCCAGATATGTACAAACGATGACAGC
>JAKOPK010000168.1:1850-20020 GCA_024195185.1 Coniferiporia weirii
AGCAGATGATGACGAGCGCGCGAAGTCGGGACTGGGCTCGCGCTTGCCCTTGCCTCTCCGCTTGCGCTCACTTGGCGAATCGGGGTCCGGATCAGCCTGCTCCACGGTTTCCTTCCCCTTCGGCTTCCCAGTGAGCTGCTCGACATCTTTCCGAGATTCCTTGCTCTTTTGCTTCGAGACGGACGTCGTGTTTTTCATGGCGGAGCGAATGACAGGACGCATATCATCTTCTACCCGTCTTGACGAACAGCATAAGTTGTGGAAGTAAGATGAAAAGTATAAAGTCACGTACCTTCTGAAATGCCGCAACGACTCGCCTGGCTTGATCTTGAGGCCGTTCTTCGCCTGATCATTTCCCTCCATACCGTCCGTTTTCCGCTTCTTCCGCTTGCCGCCTCCTTCTGCCTCTTCCAGTTCCAAGGCTCTTTTTTTCTTCTCCTTAAATGCCTTCTGTATGGCCTCAGCGTTCAGCACGCGCGCCACAGACTTTGGTATTCCATCATTGGGGAGTGTCGACTGCGAAGGCGGAAGGTCAGACTTTCTTCAGATAACATGATAAGTTTCTTTTCTCTGATTTTATTGAATATATGTGCTAACCTTTCCGCCCTGCTCTGCTCTCTAATGGATCTTTTAGCCCTTTTGTGGGGCATTTTAGTAACCAAGAGCGTGCTGAGCTCTTTTGTCGCGAGATTCAAATGCACCCTCAAGCCGGCCCTAAATAATACTGGCTACTCTCGGACAATGCCGGACCTATAGTAAACAGCCTGATTCAATAATTGAGCGAAGTTACTACTTATTACTTATACACCTCGTAACTCAGCTTGTTAATCTCAGATGCGTATATACAAATATATCTTACATGACCTTGATTACACTAGTCTGAAAAGAAAACAAGCTTGTCTCCAGCTTCGACAGGTTTTCCCTCCTTCACATCCTTCCCAAAACCCCAGACTTTTAGGCCGACATTATCATCGCCTGCCATTATGCTTATCTCCGTCTTCATAGCCTCCAAGACGACTACGACTTGGTCCGGAGAGCGGATGACATCCCCGATTTTCGCCTTGATCCGCCAGACGGTACCAGCGAGTGAGGCAGAGACGAAGTTTGGAGTGCCTTGGACGTCTGAGAAATAAAGTTACAGACAGTGGAACAGCCCAGAGGGCCAAGCGACGTACCGTTGTCCGCGGGAAGCATCTCGCTGGCCCTGCTTTCATTCTTACTCTCGAGCCATTCTCTGAGGAATAGTTGCTCCCTATGGCATTTCTTTAGACGAAGAGTTACTTGAGTTTATGATTTCACCCCACCTCGCTTCCTCTGCCTTGACTCCCTGTGCCTGTCGTTCTTTGAAAGCCGTAATTTCGGTTTGTACTGAAGAAACAAAGTCTAGGTATTCCTTCATAGAGAACGTTGCGGGTTCGATCTGCAGCAGATAGATTCGTCATTTAAGAACGGATTCTAAGAACGGATTTTCGATATCAGAAAAGCCGACCTTGAATGCGTAGCGTCCACTATCGAAGTCTTTCTCCATCTTCCCAAGAAGGAAATTCCGTTAGCTTGTCACGAGCCAGGACCGATACTGCGACCATACCTGAATATATTCCTCTTCAGAGACGGGTTCGAAAACGACCTAAGAGACGTCATTGATGGCACGCGTAAAATTCAGAGAAGAGACACACCTGATCGAACGGTTCCAACAGCCACGGCCTGTCGGGTGCAAAGTTCGGACCCTTCCCCCACGCTTGCCATGTCGGTAGCGTTCTTCCAAATAATTGATAGCCGCCTGGTGACTCAACCGGGTATATTGCTGCGGTTGGACCGGCTATACCTACAGCACCCTATGAGAAAGAAAAGGTCAAGGATAGGCGGAGGGCTGCAAACCATAAAAAACAGGCTTACGCGGGGCGTATAGGTCCTAGACGGGTTCATCTTTTGGCCAACTAATCGACATCTAGGATCAATCTGTAGGTTATCGTTGTCAGCCAGTAGAGGAGATGTATAGCATCGCCAACCAACCGGTATAAGGAACGGACATGCCAGGTAAAACCCAACCCCAAAGACCAGCTAAACACAGTATCAAACATACAGAAATCGATGTACGTTATCAATTGGTATCTACCCATGGAGAAGAGACAAGTAAGCGCAATGCTCCTCTTGTCCCTCCCTCTATACCGTTGTTCCGAGACAGGTACTCAATGTTACTAGGCAGATAAACGGCTTTCTCGCGTGTGGAACGCATGTAGCGAGATAGTGTCTCTCTGTTCCACTTATCGTCGAGCACAATGGGGAATGTGAGCTTCCTGCCGGGGAACACCATATCTTCAAGCGAGGCGGGGAGAGAGCTATCAATATCAATGAGCGTCGAAAGTAACTCTGACTGTTTTATCTGAGCGAAGTCATAGTGAACCTTCAAGATAAATTAGTCACTATACGTCTTGTAATACGCCCGGGAAAAATCTTGCCATAGTCGACCGGATGCAAGGTGCCAGTTCTGTAATCCCTTGTATATGGAATCGGCGAACTGCTGTCTCAAACGCATGGATACGCGCTCGAACAGCAAAATCAAGTTCCATGTCGCCGTAATCGACCAAGATTGCCGAATCTCCGGCCTTAACATCATTTTAAGCAACGGTTAGAAGTATACTGCAGTAAGCAGAAAAAATCCACAACCTCACCTGCCTAAAGACGACCCTGGGTTTATCAGAGGTCGCGGGGACAGTAAATAACTTGGGGTCGCGACGCGGCGGGTCTTTGGGGGAAAACTCAAGCAAGTCGAAAGGAGCTGCATTAAATCCCGATGAAAGTCCAAATACGGTTTCAAGCCATCTGTTGCATTGCGCTTGTAAACGAAGGGCATCATCATAAGAAATCCGTACGAGTTGAATAAAGTCTCCGGGTCGAATTTGGCCGAGCTTCCAACTGAATACGTTAGAATTTGCACAACAGAAGCATGTGTCTCGTCAGATACTTACTGGTCAGCAGTGGCGATAGTTGAAACGCAGAGATAGCCACCCATGCTCGGACCCTCACCTGTGAGAATGACGGGCGTATCTCCGTTCAAGTTTACAGACCCGCGCGCATAGCCATTGTCGAGGATATTGGAGGGATGTGAGCCACCCTCGCCCCCATTTGCCCTTGCCCAGTCAAAGAGGGGCTGATCCTGCTGAGAGGCTGGAGAACCCACTTGCTCTCCCGGTTCTAGCCGTATGCCCATCCTATTGCTAGCGGAACTAACTCGCCACCTCCGCTGGTAAAAGGCCTCTATACCGGCAGTAGTAAGAAAATCCGTGTCGTCATGAGGTCCCGGTAGGGAGTATAGGGTCCAATACGTGGGATATTTCGGGATGAGACCTTTTGGAAGTTGGGGAAAAGTTGCCTCCGTGGATGCGGCCAGGGAGTGGACCTGCAACATGTCTCCATTTTTCAACGCCCTACCCTTTATACGATTATGTTAGCGAATGCGGAACGGGCATTTTTTCGGATAGGATACCGGACCTGATAACCACCAAGGCCCAATGAAGTCGATTTTGAGCCCAAATACTTCGGGATTCCAGGAAAGCCACCCAAAATTAGGACATACGACCTGAGTCCGCCGCCTGACGATTCTTGCTCCTCTGCGTACTGTTCAGACAGAGGTTCTCCAACGACAAGCTTTGAACCTCCAGGGATCACGAGCCTACTCCACATAGGCACATACTTTCCATCAAGTTTTACCCCTGTCAAAGCGCCAGTGACCGCAACAGTTACCGGGACATGAAATGCCGTGCTAAGTGACAAGCCGGCACTCCGACCGATGGAGCTTGGAGGGACAACAAGCTCAAGACCTTCGCATTCGAACGCGTTCCCAACAAGAGCATTTCCGGCTTTGAATGCGAGAGAATCCATTGGGCCACTTGGGGGTATGCCCAGTCCGAGTTCTCTTGTTGGAAGAGACTGGACGGTAGTATTAATGCCTGGGGAAAGGACAGTGAAAGCGCTGAATCTAACGTGAGACGCACGGATCGACAGGAGATGTAAACAGACTCACCTCGGAACATATGAGACTCCTCCGCCGTCTACCCATTCTGTAGTTGCATTGCCACTTCTGAACACGCGCTCTTGCAAAACTTGGCATAAGAACTGGATGTTATTCGGGGGACCCTGAATTACTACCTGTGTCTTCGGTAAACTTTGCGCGTCGCTCTCGTTATCTGTATCGGGCCTAAGAGGGGACAGGACAAACTCAAGTTTGTCAATGGCGTCATCTCTTGTCGTTCCACGTGCAATGACTTTGGCCATAAGCGGATCATAAAATGTGGAAATGGTTATTCCAGTAGACACCTGGCCGGAATATATTGTTATTAAAACGCATTTAGTCCGTGACCGCTTAGGAACTTACCCAAGTGTCAATCCGTATATCTTCCCTTCCTTCCGGAAATTCAACATATTGCAAAATACCCGGACTTGGAGAAAAACCGTCGGCAGGATTCTCGGAGTATACGCGGACTTCGATTGCAAAAGCGTCCTGAGGTGGTCTGGCGTAGCGCTCCTGATCCGGCAGGACCGGCGGGTCACCAGATGCGTCATCCAATTGGCTTGAGTGCTCGTATACGCCTTGATGAATCATCAGTTCCACGATGTCTGGTTCACGGTAGAGCATTTCAGTTACTCCGTGCTCAACCTGTCTACATCGTGAGACGTTGGTGTTATTATGAAATCATACTTTCTCACTTGAAGGCGGGTGTTCATCTCGAGGAAGTAGAAGTCCCCTTTCTTGTCATCAACCAAAAACTCCACGGTCCCTGCTAGACGTTAAATAATATAGTCACGAAGCCGGCAGACAACGTTACCTGCAGACTTGTAGTTGATAAGTTTGCTCAACCTGACTGCCGCATCGTAAATCTTCTCCCTCAAAGCTGTATCCCGCAGGTCAGCATGTGTCTTGTCTTGTTAATAACGACGTTCTCCTCGCACCTTGGTTTTCCATAAGATACGGGCTTGGCGCCTCCTCTATGATCTTCTGGTGTCTTCTTTGAACACTGCATTCACGCTCTCCCATGTGTATTACATGACCAGAACCATCCCCGAAGATCTGTAAAAGAAGTGACGACATATAAAAGAGGATGCTACGAAAGACCCGCAGAATAGTTGAACTGACCTGCACTTCAATATGCCGAGATGAATCAAAGAACTTCTCCATGAATACTCCCTCGTTGTGGAAAAGACTCTGAAGAACGTTACGATCAATTCGATCAATTACTTTCGAATTATTATGGCGACGTTATGCTTGCCTTTGCGCGCTGTTGAGTCGCAGACATCTTTGTCCTTAATTCTTGCACGTCTCTACAAATGACTAGTCCCATCCCTCCGCCCCCTGCAGTCGCCTTCAGCATCACAGGGTAACCAATATCCGCTGCCACACTCTCTGCCTCAAGGGCATCCATTAACAGACCATTCGAACCCGGGACGACAGGGACGCCCGCTTTAACAGCAAGAGCTCGCGCACGGTGCTTCAGGCCCATGTCCTCAATTGTCTGCACGCTCGGCCCAAGCAGCGTAATACCTCCCTCCTCCAACAAACGCGCGAACTCCGCGTTTTCCGAGAGAAATCCATACCCAGGGTGTACGAGAGTGACGCCCCGCGCGATACAGACAAGCGCTATTGCCTCAGCATCAAGATACATTTTCGCATTTGCAGTCAAGTCCGTGACGGCCGTCGCATCCACATCTACAGGCACTTCTGGCAAGAGCAAAGGAACAGCTTCGTCTGCGAGAAGGACATGTGGCGCAGTCGCATCTGCTTGCGTGTAAACCGAGATCGTGTATAGACCAAGACGCTTAGCAGTGCGAAGAATGCGCACGGCAACTTCTCCGCGGTTGGCGACAAGGAGCTTGTGCCCTTCAAACAATTTCAGGTTGGACATGGGGTATGGAAAGAGTGGTTTGCGCATCCCTATCAGTGAGCTCCTGTGACCAGAAGCTACAACGGATAAGGAAGTCGGAATAAGCACAAAAGCTTAATGTAGAATCTGAATAGCCCACCTTATCGTTAAGCAATCCTTCCTATTGGACGAAAAGCATGAGATCAGAGCATGATTCATCCATGTGCTCATTGATTTTCACGTGTGAACTGAATATCACTTGGCGAAGATACGTGATGTAATTATGGTCTTCCTGGGAAAGGACATAATTGCACGATTCAGACGGACCATTCGATACTTCAACGTGTGCAAGGAGTGGGACTTTGTTATTCTTACATTTCAAGTCGCTTCAAATTTGTTAGGAGATGATTCTTGTTTAAAGACTTCCATCTAGAGCCGCCCTCTTGTTGTTCTCGTCAACGAGACGTTTAACGGTCCGTGCAATTTCAACGGAACCCTACAAAGATACGGACCTCAATTAGTCCTGTGGGTCTCACTGGGATTTCACTGATCTTACAGGTGTATCAGAGTGAACACAAATAGAAACTTCCTCCACGCCCTCGCCAATCGGAGTGGTGCCGCCTTTTGTCGTCACAAGGCCTTCAGTCAGCATTCTCTTGACCTGAAAGCCACGCAGGATAAGCTGAAAGTCGGTAGTGGCGATAATTCAATATAGCAACAAACCCGTCTCTCAACTTCTTCCAATGTGATAGGATCGTGCTTTCTGTAGAGCATAAAATGGTTAATAAACATTATCCGTTACCCTCAGGAGACGTACAAACTTACTTCGTAATCAAGAGCATACCCTCAGGACTATACTCTATGTCTGCGAACCATTCTGTAAACGTACGCGATAAGCTGGGAAGAACGAATGGACCCGCCACAATTATATCCATACCAGCGATAAATTTCACACCAAGCTTTTCAGCGGCTTTTTGATGACAGGTGCCTGCGAGACCCATGAAAGCGATGTTGAACATCTTAGCTACACCGATAACAGCCTCTGCAAGTTCAATTGATCTAGATGTTTGGCCATAAACAGCTCCGTGAGGCTTAAGCTGAGGGGCCACTATCGTCAGTCACCCGGCAAGGGATGTAAGAATGTATTTACGTGGCTCATCTCCAGATCATGTCGATGCAGGAACCCAGACAATGCGCCTACTTGATAGACAAAGCAGGAAGCGAGTTCATCCTTAACCATTATCAGACAATGCAAGTAACGGCTAAAAAAAGTAGCTTACCGGTTCAATAGCCATTTCCCTTCTGCCAAAGCCCTGGCGGTCAGGTAGGGATGGATGAGCGCCGACGCGCACGTTGTTCGCCTTAGCCAGTAATACAGTCTTATCCATTATCATAAAATCCCTTAAAATCGACACAATTGGTTTGCTCCGCAAGCAGCTTATGAATCACAAGAACACCTGCACATACGAAGCGTGAAACCCGCAAGCGACATTGGCAAGATGTATCGTCCTCATAAGCGATTCATCGTCACCCTAGCCAGACACGAGCTAAGACCGTACACTTCATCGAAGCTAGTTGAGCGCAGGAAGAAGTACCATGGTATAAAGTGAATAACCCTTAGAGGTGACGAATCACGACGGTGGACTCGGTATTAATGACTAAACACTGAAAGCGATCTGTGCTCGTACCTCTCCCATATCACAATTGACGGTTGCTCGTAAAACCATCTTGGATATGGAATATAAAATGACCACTTAATTAATCGCAAGTACGGTGGATGGTTCAGTGGGGGCAGATAGTACTGGTGGTATGAATTGAAGCCGCTCCGAGTCCGAAGGCCCGACGGGACTGCCGATCCGCTAGCGCGTCATAAAATCACGTGAGTATGCGATAACACCGCCCGATTTGAACCTGATTTGCAAAGTACTTAGAAATGTGGTCTTGTTCTTTATTTGCAAATGAACGCCACATCATATGAAATGCACGGCAAGTTTATTGAAGTAGATACGCGTACAACAAATCATTTGACTTAAGTTTACATTTTTGCCGCGCAAAATAGCATATAACGACTCAGCGGGATGTGTGCTAGATACTCATTGTGACCAGCTTGGCAGTCGCCACCACGCCACCTTCCTCCACTATACACGTACAGTCAATCACCAGTCAATGGGACAGCACCGGTCAATGGGACACTGGGTCAGAGGGTGCTATATCCACTCGATTTTCCTCATTATTTTTGCATTTTGCAACTAAGCGTGTACCTCTGACCTTTAGTAGAGTAAAGCAACACGTTTGAAAGAGAAATGAGCAAGAAAAAGCAAAATCACCCGCAAAATCCTTAAAATGGAGGTTTACCAAAAACTGTTAGCAGAATGTAAAATGTAAAGTATTATATATGAGCAGCTTAATTCTATCAGGTCTCATCACAGTGCAAAGCGGGGGCAGGTTAAAAAAATAATAATCAAAATCGAAGAGGAAATGGCAGAGAAAAGGCCAAAATGAAAGGTGAGGGGTGACCTCCTAGTCGCCATCAAAGATGGTGTTTCCTGTTTAGGGATCCCGTATTTGTCATCGCGTAGACTCTCCTTACCCTTTTGGTAATCAGGGGTTTTGACACATCGTGGGAACAACCTGTCCCACTGAGTGGTGTGGTTCAATTTCACTGGATTTTTCTTTTCTGCTATATCTCACTCAAATCTGCTCAGTTTCCTCCCAAATGTTGTGCAGTGATAGCCATCGCCAAGATGTACATAAATATAGTTTTATATTCAAGACGTTTCTCACTGAACTTCGAGAATTAGTTTACCTAGCTCCGGTGTCCCAATGACCGGTGATGGACTGTACAGGATTCACAAGTTTTTCGCCAGGGGTGAAATCTGGGGCAATCCGGGGTAGAAAGTTGACGGTATAGTTCTATGCATTACGTAAGATAATTAGTTAACAACGCGGTATGCATAGATTAAGCACGTACGGGATGGGGATCGATGAATCGGTCGCAAAACCTGCAGAAAGATCACCAGCAAGGGTAGGCGGTGTAGTGAAGCCTGCAGGTTCGGTAATAGAAGTAGTAGTGACCGCATAACTCGATGTGTCTCCGGAATGGAGGCAGGAGCCGGTACCAAATGCGCTCTCGCACTTGTTGATGGCTTTACCAGTTGCAGACCACAATTTAAGACCTGAGAGCGTCATGTCCGAACAGGGTACGTCCCCGTTGCAGAGGAATTGAATCGGTGGACGTGCTACACCGTCGACGACCGCACCATCCCAGTTCTGAAACGAAAGCCATGAATTACACGTCAAAGTGTCCCCGACTGAAAAATACGCCCACCTCGAACGTAATGTTGCTAAGCTGCACGCCGTCACCAGCGGCCGTTGACGTGCCTGACCAAAATTGGTCGACATCGAGGCCGTACGCCGTGCCCCGAGCAATAAAGTTTTGGAGGAGGACGTTTTTCAGGTATCCTGAGCCACCATTTGACTTTATCATGAAGATTTGGTTGCCTCCGTTCGTATACACGTTGCGGTATAAGATATTCTCGATGGCTGTATCAGCGCCTAGGGAACCGATAGCGCTACCGCCAGATTGGTTGCACCAGATGCGCTCGACAAGGATGTTTGTAGATGGCGACTTCACTGTAACGCACTCATCGCGGTTGGTAACCTCGACATCGTGAATCCAATAGTTATCACCTAGGTATGTTTAATTAGGGGGCAAGCTTGAGCGAGTGAAAGGGTCTCACCCCAAATATCAACCCCATCGGAACCGCCCAAGTTCGTGCCACGGATAGCCATATTGTATATTTCCCCATTAGAGCCTTGCTGGATCACGAGGTGGAACTCGGGAGCTATATTCAAAAATTAACTCGTGTGGAACAGTCATTGGCTCTCTGAAATAGCTCACAGTCAACCAAGATAAGATCGTGCACAGAATAATTTGTGGAAGTAACCATCCTTATAAGCCGAGGGCTACATTGGAAAAGTTTAGATGTGAGTATTACAATAGCCCCGGTCAGAGAATAATGTTACCCAGCGTTTCGACATTGATAGCCTAAGCCCTGGATGGCACCCGCACTGTTGCTCGAGAAGAACTCGAAGTCATTCGCGTTTTCAATGGCAATCATATTTCCAGTAGTTGTACCTGACCGATTCAGGCATCAGCTCCAAAGAAGTCCGAGAGATGCCCCTGAAGCTTACTCGTGCGCGTAATAACTCCATCCATTTGAAATGCCCACTTTGTCCCGCCGTTCAGTGTTTGCCAGGTTTGCATGTTATAGTTGCCTGGAGGGAGGTACAACGTCGATCCGGAGTGCTTCAGCACGCACTCGGTAAAGGCGTTGCCAATTGCAGGCCCTATATCCTACGCATGCCATAATATTTGGTCGGTATAAATGAACGTCCGCAGAAAGAAGGGCTTAAACTGACGCTAGAGCCAATTTCACCCCCATAGTCAAGGACATTGCAGATAGTCGCTTGCTTCTCGGACAATGGCGTCGTCGGTCCAACACTTCCAGATAGCTGGGCGAGAGCGACAGAAGATGTAAAGATGAAGGCAAAGAAGAGGCGGACTAGTGTAAAGGCCATAGCGGGGTGCTGACAGAGTTGATGCTGCGGTGAATTTGGAGCAAGATGTTCATTGCATCGCACGTTTATATAACCTCAGGCTGAAAGAGATCTCCCGCCACGAATATGTACACGATCGTTCCTCTCCGTGCCAAGACGGAATCATTTAAGTCATCCCTAGCAGTATGCAACATCGCGGCCGTGCGCGCCCCGGTCGGTGAAAGATTGGGATTTCCGAGGGACCGGACTTGACGCAAGCGAACAGCGAAAAAGTAGAAAGCCCATTACAGCCTGACGAGAATGCGATCTTGATCACGAGTGAGGCGCGTGGAGAAATCAAGGGCTTTGCGTAGGAAAATTAGAGCTTATTGTGCCCAGTACAAGTCGTTCGCAGTTGAATATTGGCAGCCTTCTGTTGCACAGGCGTTGGAAAAAAAGACAGACGGAAAAATACACATTCTGAAAGACGCCGTAGGTCCAAGTGACTGACAGGGATGAAGGGGGTGCAATATCCAGTCGGGCCGCCTCATAGGGGCGGTCCGCTATAGTCCACTAGACATAGAGGTCCGACTAGTCACAAGGCTCAGAAGTTCCACGATCGTCGACGTGCAATAGGCACACATCTGCCGCGAATAGCATCCTTCTGGCCAAGTAAAGGCAATAGACGAATGCTGGCGGATGACGGTAGTTGTTGAATAACATCCGAGTCGAACCCTGCGATCACTGACCAGATCGCGTGATCACGTGGCGCTCTGCCTGACCTAATTCGATTTCAGACATATGTATTTCGAAGCACTTGACCGGCACACTTAACGGTTTACATGAAAGAGAGACAAGACTCAAATGCGCACGGTCGCGCAAGAAGTAAACTAACAATTTCATCACGCTCCGATTTTACGTTTATAGCCCGCCCGTTACCTTGCCCCCACACGATCGGTATCACACCACACGAAATAATCAAGAATCCTTTGCGAGCGGAGAAATCTGTGGCAGACCCGGATAGTAGGTAGACGGGATTGTCCTTTCAGGAAGTAAGCATTAGCAAGCCGCAAAGAATTCGGATGATGAACTTGTCACATACGGGATCGGAATTGAAGAGTCGGTCGCGAATCCCGCCGTGAGGTCTCCAGCCAATGTGGGTGGCGACGTGAATCCCGCAGGCTCAGTGATGCTGACCGTAAGCAGGTCGTAATTCGTCACTGTGCCAGACTCGAGGCAGGAACCAGTACCGAAGGCACTCTGACACTCATTGACAGCCTCTGAAGTGTCAGACCACAGCAAAACGTCGGTGAGCGTCATGTCGTAACAGGGATAAGAATTAGAGCAAATAAACTGAATCGGCGGACGCGCAACGCCATCGACCACAGCGCCATCCCAGGTCTAAAGGGTGGGAGATGAGTCAAGAGTATTTATAAACGCAGAAAATACGTACGTCAAAGGTGATATTGCTCAGCTGTACACCGTCACCGGCAGCTTCAGTCTGACCTGACCAGTATTGGTTGACATCGAGACCGTACGCTGTGTTATGCGCGATGAAGTTCTCGAGATAAACGTTCTTCAGGTATCCTGAGCCTCCCCATGACTTGATCAGGAACATTTGATTGCCACCGTTCGTATATACGTTGCGGTAGAGTATATCCTCGATGGCTGTATCAGCGCCGAGGGAGCCAATGGCGCTGCCGCCGGACTGGTTGCACCAGATACGTTCGACAAGAATATTGTTTGATGGGGACTTGACAGTTACACACTCATCCCGGTTTGTCACTTCCACGTCGTGAATCCAGTAGTTCGAGCCTGTAATGAAAATCACCAGGTGTCAGGACCACGGTGATCGGAAGGCAGAAGGAAGGTGATGACTCGCCCCAAACATCGACACCGTCGGATCCGCCTATGTCAGCGCCGCGAATGGCCAGGTTATATATTTCTCCATTGGAACCCTGCTGAATCACGAGGTGAAACTCGGGGGCTGTGTGAACCAAGTTAAGCAAAGAAATCCAATATTGAATTAAGACTTACAGTCAACCAAAATAAGATCATGCACTGAGTAATTGGTGGACGTCACAATGCGGATGAGGCGAGGCCTAAACGACCGTAATTGAGTCTGCAGAAGAGGCCATCCTTAAGCCTACTCACCCTGCGTTGCGGCACTGATAACCTAGACCCTGAATTGCGCCCGCGCTATTACTTGAATAGAACTCGAAATCATCTGCGTCTTCGATGACGATCATATTGCCGGTGGTCGTGCCTACACAAACGAATTGAGCCTCGTGGGGACATTAAGCACTTTTGACTAACTCGTGCGTGTAATAACGCCATCCAATTGGAAGGCCCATTGTGTGCCTCCGGACAATGTCTGCCAGGTCTCCATGTCATAGTCACCCTCAGGGACGTACAACGTCGAGCCAGTATTCAGCAGCACACACTCGGTGAACGCATTGCCAATTGCAGGACCTATGTCCTGAGTAAACCACAAGGTCAGCACTTCACTGTCTCTGGAGAGGAGGGAGTGACTGACGCTGGAGCCGATCTCCCCACCGTAGTCGAGTACATTGCAGATTGTCTTCTGCTTGTCCGCCGTTGACGTCGTCGGCCCCACAGTGCCTGACAGCTGAGCAAACGCCGCAGAAGACGCACACACGAGAGCAAAGAAAAGCCGAACTAGTGCAAAAGCCATCGACGGATTTCAGGGGGGGTGCCAGGTCTTCAAAAACTTGCAGAGACTGAGCAACTTGCTGCGCTTTTATGCGGATTCAAGTGCGGGAATATGTCAAGGATTGCGTAACACTAGCGCAGACCGGACTGCTTGACAAACAGGTCAAGTTTTTTCAGGATGTTTCTCGTTTTGCACATCGTGCCGCGGAGGTATCTTTTGTTTGGATATTTCAAAATCTGAGACACGGGTTTGGGAAGCATGCAATACAAAAAAACCTCCTGGATGTATGGTGAGACCCACGAAAAACATGGGAAAGACGTTTGCACGGACCGTCTTCTGGAATTCAAGACTTGTTTCTTTCTAGTCATCCTAGCATTGCAATGGCAGACAGAGGTCGACAATAGTAATATACTCGCATGGCATGGGCAGATATGAAGTGGTAGATCACGAATTATTTTGCACACCCGCACAGGTTCTCGCTGCAAGAAATGAAGGTTGTCAAGTACTATATTGTGGAGAATCGTCGCCAGAATCGGAGTTGCATAGTAACAGCAGTCGCAGGCAATGTTGAGTGACTGAACCGGACCGCCGTCTTTGAACTAGGCCGGGCCGCATAAATTGACTGGAAAGACACCGTTGATGAGGGCATATGAAGTATCCTTCCCGGTCGTTTTGTGTGCTCACGAGTGACCGAAAACCCGTGGTCATGGTTCTCGTCCGAGGTCGAAGATTGTATCACACGACCTGGATATGTTGCCAGTGGTTGATGCCGCGACATTTCCCTAGATGATTGGAGTATGCATAGCGAAGGACGTCGGCTAAAGTAATGATTTAGAATACGCAAGCATTTTCTTCAAGTGCCTGTGACTCTGGAGTCTGAGCGGTAAAGGGAACATCGTGTAACTTTTTTATGTTTTTTAGACGGATGAAAAAGAGAAGTGATGACGTACTCATATATCACGTGCGGAAAACACGGCGCGTGCCTATTTTGAGCTCCGACTCTGAGTCGCGCGGTCCGGTGGAAGGAGTCCTGCCGGGAACGAACTCCTTATTTGAAAGACACCCCTCTCCTTCCCCCACATGCCTCCAAGTCTGGACCCGCATTTTCGGTTCACAATCTTCCAAAAATTGAAAACCTAGCACCAAATTCCCCCGTTTCGCGTTGCCTTCCGGAGTCCCGCTTGCACAACAGCATCATTCTGGTATTTTTGACAGCTCATCAGACCTCCTAAGATGGTGAACTCACAGAAGACAGAATAAAAGAACAGTATGCCTTCGAAAACGTATATGTCAGGGTAACTAGGACACTTGGTTGCGATCCGTATTATCGTGCGAGTCTCCTACATGATCGGGGCTTTTTTGCAGCGACAGATCGGATATTAGAAGTAGAATATAGTTGGATGCATCTCTTAGCCCATGTTGCGCCTAATTTCAAGTAGTCCGCGGATCTAATAAAGTACAATCCCCAGAATACTAAAGCTTTTCACACTAACAGCGCTTTGCGTTTCGCAGAAATTGTGACGAACCTTCTAGTAGAGCTCTCAACCAAATATTAACAAATACGCCTATAATATTTCTTGTTAGCAGCCTCGCTCGGCGGAATACCTTTCCCCGATATATTGCTCTATTTTTACTGTGCGAATGTCGGTGTCAGTTCTCATGCTGGATGGCAGCCGCGCGTTAGAAGTGAGACACGCCTAAGTCAAATTAGCTTCTCAGTCCCGAGCTCTAAGCCAGCTCCCCCGATCCTTTATGTCCGAGTCACTTCCCTACCGACGATTTTCTCTGCGCTTTGCGGTCCGACAATTTCGAAAGACTTCTCTTTACGACCGTTTCGTTGTGGCTCTCCGGTACCGAGCGAAGTTTCCCGCTCGACAGCCCTACTTTCGTACTTACATATCTCCTTTGGCGCAGGCGCTTAGGCGCGGCTGAGACCACAAAATATGAACTGACGTTACATTCTTATCACAAAGTTGACACTGGCGACAAAGGTGTACAGAAGGAACTCGTAGCACCTAATAGGTAATCACTTGATCCAGAGAAGCACTAGTATACGAGAAGCCCCAAACGAGAAACTGACTTTCCTTAAAACTTGGTTCTTTGTCTTAATTGGTGGTGTCCAGAGTGTGTGCAGTACTTGCAAAGCCGACCTGGCTGTTCGTGGTGTCGAAAACAGAGTAGAAGCGCTCGAGGAACACAAACCCGTTGACAAAGCTGAATCCCTCGACACTGCTGGCCCCGAGCTGCAGAGGAAAAAAATTGATCAGTCCGAGACAGGGGTGATAAAATTGGAAGTCCAATCACATCAGACACGATAAGGTAAATCGAATCCGCTGTACCACCAATAGCTGTGTTGAGCGCACGCGGCCACGTCTGAGCGTTCTTTGTAAACTCGAACGATGCTGAGCCGATATTGAAGAATAGGCTCTGCAAGTTCTCATAATCCGCACTTGAAATTACTAGCAACCCGGTTGTCTCGTCCAGCGTCGCTCCCGTAAGGGACGTGAACGTATCGAACGCGTCCGTTGAGAGGAGCAAGAGCGTTGTACCAGTATCGACGATACCCGCAGTCGAGGAGAGCACAGTCGTGCCAGTAGTACTGCCATACGTGATGGTCTGGTCAATAGCCCAGAAGTCGTTCGCAGGAGAGGATGATGATATTGGAACGAAGAGGACGTCTTCAGTAATCTTGCTCGAGTCGACACCTCCGAAGGTGAGCTCGCCATTTGTAACCTCTAATTCTGTCGTTGGCGCGAAAAAGACGCCAACGACCTCTTCTGAGATCACCCCCTGGGCAAAGAGATTGTCCGACACGGTAGGAACGGTCGATTCTCCATCCACAGTACCCTCCGTTAGGTCAACGGGTCCAATTCCCAGTATACCGTCGACACCTTCGAATCCCTCAGAGATTTCTGCGACACCTACTCCCTGGTTTGTAATAACAAGTGCGTCGGAAAGAGTAACAGTGTCGAAAACTGGAACAGGAAAGATGGCAATATTAAAAAACGAACTTAAACTCTGAAACGAACTGCACCGGATACGTACTTTGCTCCCCAATAAAGAATCCAGAGCCGTACTCTACGGCGACTTCGTCCCCAGTAACCTGGGTAGAGGAGGTCTCGACGAACTCCCGTCCCGCACCGACCCATGTGTTCGATGAACCAGTATCTATGAGTAGCGAGTATGTGGTCGGTGGTGTGCCCACTCCGACGTTCGCAACGTACGTGGTCGCTTCATTTGTGACATCGAACGATGCCGCACGTTTGGAAGGACCTGACTTCGCTTTACTGGTCAATAGATGTTGCGCCGCGCGAGCACGGTCGATTTCCGGGAGTTTGTTGCTCGAGATGTTGAGCCGACGAGCGAACGGGAGCGTCACCTTCGACTCGCGGACCTGTACGACAGGTTTCGCAGAGACAGAGAGAGCCGCGAGAGCGATTAGGGCGAGAGAAATGCGCGGCATTGAAAAAGATGCAAGTTGTCAATCTGCGCCGTTTCCTGCTGAAGTCGGACTTGAGCTCGCGCACATTTTATAGTCATCGGCGGTATCTTCACACAGGCTTATCGCGACAGATGCATCAAGGAGAAATGACGAGAGGGGGGTTTGATTGGCCATTGAAGGGAAAAATGGTTTCCCTGAAGAATGTGACATGAACAAGAAGTGTTTAACTTAGATGAGACCTTATGGCACAACATCTTCGCAAGCAGTAGCCAAGATCGATACACACGGCAGACAGTTCCTAGGACAGAATATCTCCCGGGTGATCTTTGATGCCACTGGATAGCGTTGAACAATTTTCAGAACACCGCCGCAAGCTTGAGGATATTAAGCTGCCAGGTCCTGAGGCTCGGAGCTGATCTGAAACAAGACAAGACAAGCCGGACTTCAGGTGTACCCAAATCATCCAGGAAAAGTCTGTACAGCAAGTCTTTTTTCAGGTTAAGGCCCGTTATCAGAAGCCTCGCCGGGAAAGACACAGAAAGGCAGTGAGAGGCTGAAGGACTCGGAAGCCTTCTGCTATCAGGGAAAACTAGCCCACAAAAAGGGGAATTATGTAATATATTCCTAAATATATCAGTCCCGGCGGCATTTCCGCGTCGGTAACCCCCGCTGTATGATGTCGGCAGCCATCGCTGAATTATCCGAGTCCGCGTCTCGCTCGCACGACCATTGAAATGTTCGGAATAACCGAAGTCGAACGAGGCCGGACGAATCTCAAAAAAGCCTGTGTCTCCACCCAAGCATGAAGCCGAGTTGTCTTTATGGACCCAAGCTTGAGGTGTGAGTGCGGCCCGTGAAGCACGCACGACTCGTATAGTTAAGGCTTACCCAGAGGCCTGCCATCCAGAGAAGTGTTGCTTTATATAAATACAAGATATCAAATGAAACTCACTTCCCTTTATGTCTTTTCCGGTCACTCTAGCGCCTCCAACCCCTTGCTAAGGGGGTGCCGATACATCATTATGACCTTTTCTCACCAGGGCTTCGTAATTAATAACGAAATACATTCAAGGGACTATCAGTATTTTTCCGAACAATGTTCCAGAGATTGGAAGCGGGCCCCGCTCGGGAAGCAGATACATTCAAGATATACGACCTTGGTAGAAGGGCAAGTGCTGTACATAATGGCTCAAGTTCGCACCCACGATATTCGATATTCTCCTGTACCTCGATGATCAACGTCGGTACAGCGAAATCTCGCGATTCCACGATCCGGAAGAGGTAAGATGTACTAGGAACCTTATCAAGAAAGGAGATAATCTTGGTTCGCGGGACGAGGAAAGTTGATTCTTTCGCACGCGAAACGCTATGCCATAGGTACGACTCTTCGTTTTCGGATCCTAAGCGATGCAAGTCATGGACGAAGCATTGACCAGCTAAATGCATCTGTTTGTGGCATATGGCACCGGCGCGCAATCCGACGGTGTTCATGGGATACGCCACGGAAGGGACATGTGAGCATATCCTGCGTACGGTATATCCTGGGTCTTCGGCACCCGAGACGATAACTAAGCCTCTAAATTTAATTATAACAAACCAGTAACGGGTCCCTGATAGTGCTACAACGGGTCATCCTTTCTTCCAATCTTGGAAACGC
>JAKOPK010000168.1:20117-58767 GCA_024195185.1 Coniferiporia weirii
TAAATTTAATTATAACAAACCAGTAACGGGTCCCTGATAGTGCTACAACGGGTCATCCTTTCTTCCAATCTTGGAAACGCCTTGTTGTAACTCAAGCTGACATTGTCTTGATACGGGAAATGCTTCAGGAGCCACTTTGAGTGCTGACACCCGGGCGACAGGTCAAGTTGTTGTTATGGGAATCCCAATCGAAACACCGCACTCTCGCAGTACGATAAATAATACCAGCTAACCATCGCCATCCTCCAAGTTGTGGTTCTTCTGAGCATCGGAGTGAGTTCGAGAAAGGGGTAATGTTACATGCGGCTTGCTTCTTGCACTTTAATCCCAAAGGATGCTAGGGCTTATAGTACCGCTTGTGCCACTGGCAGTGGGCATTTCGACAACCGATAACCCATAGGCGTATCAATGCCCTGCCGCTCTCAAAGCGTTTTGCTTCCGCACTTCGGGGAGAACTGTTACAGAAAATCATCTTGGGCAGCTACTCCGCCAACTGGCTTGTCAATCTTGATCTAGATCTCCGCCTTCTGATATACAATATGTTATATGAGTTACATCTCCGACTTTATTTTGCTAGCCGCTTACTGCCGTCACCGAACACCTTCATTTTGTCCGGATAATGGACGTCCATTGAGATACAGTAAATAGACTGATCTGAGATACAAAGCGTTCACTTATGAAATTTATTCTCTCGGAACGCCACAGGGCGGGGCTGCCACTGACTGGCACTCCAACTCGAAGTCCTGTCCTTGGCGTACTACTTCGAGTATTATCATTAGCGCATAACACTACGCACGAGTCTTTGGTGTTAGGGGAGTTTTCTGCTCACTCAGACACTTGTATTGCCTCCTGATGTTACTCCTGTAGACTTGAACAATTCATGCCCCAGTCGTCGACTCGTGATGGCATGAAGTTAGGACGAAGCTGGTTTCGGCATCCCGTGTCGTTTCAGATTCCGACAACGGCAAACAGAAAGAGTTACGGCACCCGCAACCTTGGAGGCTCGAATTCAAACATAAACCACTTTTGCTATTTTTGAAACACTGCGTTAACGCCGTTGTACAAAAACAACACTGTACCACTACAAAAACGAGCGAAGGGCCATTCCTCCGTCTCTTTACCTAAAGATAACAATCCGAAAGAAATCCTGGAATGAAGGAGTCACAAGGTGTACAATTGCGCTTAAGGTGAAGCAGTGGGGGATCATAGAGTCATCAGTTGGCGGTAGAGTCAGTCTCTGAGGTGGTGGCGAAACCGACACGGCTGTTCGAGGTGTCGAAGACCGAGTAGAAGCGCTCAAGGAAAGTGTAGCCGTTGATGAAGTCCAAGCCCTGACCACTGTCGGTGCCGATCTGTGAGGAGGAAATGGGATAGAGAATTAGAAAGAAGTCAGAGATAAGATATTGTGGGTACTTACGTCCGCAACGACGAGGTAGATCGAGCCGGACGACCCGCCAATTGCGGTGTTCAGGGCGCGCGGCCAGGTCTGCGCGTTCTTCGTAAGTTCAAACGACGCGCCGCCGATTTTGAAGAACAAGCTCTCAAGGCTAGCATAGTTGGCGGTCGAGATCTTGAGCAGACCGGTCGTCTCGTCTTCCGAGGCGCCCGTGGCTGAGGTGTATTTGCTGAATGCGTCAGACGCAATCAGCACAAGGGTCGTGCCCGTGTCGACGATACCCGCAGTTGAGGAGAGGATCGTGGTTCCCGAGCCATAGGTGATCGACTCGTCAATGCCCCAGTAGAGACTCGCGGGGGAAGTCGATGTGATCGATGTGTACGTGATGGAACCGGTGAACTTGGCCGAGTCGGTGCCACCGAAGGTGAGCTCTCCGTTGGTGACCGAATCGGATTGAGTCGGGGCGTAGTAGATGCCGATGACCTCATCCGAGATCGTTCCCTGGGAGAGCAGGTTGTCCGTCACGGTCGGGACGCTCGAGACACCGGAGACAGTGCCCTCGGTAAGCGCAACGGGGCCAATTCCCAGAATACCGTCCTCGCCGCTGAAGCCCGACGAACTCGAGGCAACGCCGATGCTCTGGGTTTTGATGACAAGGCTGCTCGAGAGCGTCACGGTGTCCGTGTCTGAGGCATATGCGTGTTAGAAGAGGATCTGAGGCATAAACAAGTGCACAATCTCCGTACATTCCGTGCCGGAGAACGATCCGGAGCCGTAGCTGACCGAGACGCTCTTGCCAGTGCTCTTGCTGGTGGATGTCTTCACGTACGTCTTGTCCGCACCGACCCAGGTGTTCGATGAGCCAGTGTCGATAAGGAGCGAGTACGTCGTAGCGGGGCTGCCGACACCGACGTCCGCGAGGTACGTCACAGCAGCATTCGTGACGTCGAAGGACGCAGTGCGACGGTCAAGCGAACGTCCTGCAAGAGAATTGCCCTTCGTGATAAGGTGCGCGGCGCGAGCACGGTCAATCTGCGGGAGTGTGCTTCCCGTCGCGTTGATCTTGAGCGAGAAGGGGAGCGTTGCAGACTGCTCGCGGACTTGCACCAACGGAGTCGCGGAGATGGAGAGCGCAAGGAGCACGGTGGCGAAAAGGGAGGACGCACGGAACATCGTTGACAAGGCTAGTGAGCGGACTAGATTGATCCCAGTTCGATGGGGGTCAAGCGGTTTGTCGCCTCGCATTAAATAGCACGGAGGAAGCATATCACATGTTGCGATATGTCTCGAACCACGCGTCGCAATGAACATATGGAACCTAGAAGCACCGTAAGCGACAACGGCCTATGTCGCACGACCGCGCATGGGCTTCGCGGTGAAAACAAGCGAGTCTTCTTAGAGATATCGACAGCCATACATGCAAGTTGGTCTTCCAGGCAGAACCCGGCTCCGGGTCGTTGATATTCCGCAGACTGCCCCGATTTAATTTAAAAAGGTCAGGGAGATATGATCTAGCAGCGGTATGGTATGGCCTGCGGTAAATCCGTACACAACTGGACGGCGATCGGTCGATCGAATTCGGAGAACATGAGAGATAGCGGTTAAGCGAAGCGCGTATGATTACTGCTTATGTCATATTTCAAGTACCCAACCATCAGATCCGTCCACCGCTGGTACCATTTCGACTCATTTTCGACTCATTTGAACTTATTTTCTGACAACATTAGGCTGGATTCATCGGATACCGCTTAGATTGACTACTGTAAATTTGTTCTACCACTTCTTGCAGCTGGAATGCAAGCTTTTTAACGAAACGCACGCCGGGCCGCGGCACCGCGTGGCGGACGCGATTTGATCCCGAAGGCATCATTTCAGAGCAAAAACACGCTAAAAAACAGGGCATTTCGTGCCTCCGCGAAGCACATGGTGAATGCTTCACGCGATGTTCTCAATAACCTCGATATGTCCGTGCTCCATTGTGCTTCTCCGACTACTGTTCCCACTCGGTCCCGGGCTCGTCACGTCCAGCCTTCTTTCGCCCTTACACATGGCCTGCTTTCCTATCAAGCCAGCATCAAAAATGTATTTGCTTTGTGCTGTGCATATCTCGTCCATGATACCTGTCCTTTTGCATGAGCCTTTCACTTCTCAACCCTGTGCATGTCAGCTACGCGAGTCTTGCGAGATGGCGTATTCGCGAGAATGGGACGCCGGCTATTCCATCCTCGGTGTTTGGAGGTATTCCCGTTTATCTATCCTTCACTTACATGCGACAGGTCCGGCAAATCGCTTCTGCATCCACCGTTTGTGATCAGCTTCCCTCATTATGGCCCAATATGATGGAGGAGCTACGCAATTTAATCGAGAATTAGGACCATTTTTTTCTGACGTGCTCAGACTATGGCAGCAATCGTCTTGCGACTGATGAGCGTTGCCGTCCGATGCTCGGACTGAGCATCCCAGTGTACTGGATTCGAGTACTCATTTAGTTAAAAGAGAAACCCGGCAATCCCCAGTTAGTGCTATGAAATTAGACCATGAATGTTCCGCCTAGCAGGTTGAGCATGCCGCCTTTTAGTTACGCTCGGGGTATACTTTTGCAGGGACACGGCATGCTGCGGCATCGAGCTTAACGGAACATACGCGTCGGTCACATCAGAGCAGATCCTAGGTTGCAATCTCAGTGCCGATTGAATCTGCGCGCCGCAATCTGTTCTAAAAAAAGCCGTCTGATTTCGAGTCTCGACTTTATATTAGATTTTCATTGAGTACATACGGAAGGTATTTCTGATATGCCCACCTGATCTTGAATAAGAAAAAGCATGATCATGAATCTGAACAACTCCACTGTTTCATGAAGAGTTAGTGGGGCTGGCCGCCGGCAGAAAAATCCGATAAAAGAACAACGACAAAAGAACGATCTCCGGAGCCGGGTTCGAACCAGCGACATTGAGATGTCGTATTGATTACCAATTACAGTCTCACGCTCTTCCAACTGAGCTATCCAGAGCTTATCTGTGGTTGCGCTGCCAATTGTATATTCTACCACACTGTTGATACGTGTCGCCGCATTATCAATGTGGTCCCCTTGCATCAGGGGGCCAGATCCCAAAACTCTCTTCCTACCAGTCCATCTGGAAGTACTTAAACTCGACCACGAAACTACGATGACGGACTCAAAGCAAAAATTTCCGCTTGCTTAAATTCTTTCACATAAGCGTTCGACCTCAAAAGTCCCACTTAGGGGTTAATTCAGACTTGTCTACGCTTGTTGGGGAAATTTCAAGCTGCTCGGAGTCGCCGCGTGTGTATTCCCGCGTGTGTATTCCAAATGGTTACGGGTCCAGTAACTCTTCTTTGACCTGGAAAAGGTCACTCGGAACGGGAAAAAAACGCCGTTCAGCACGTCTTCTCGTAGCTGCCGATTTTCGAACTACCGAAAAACGCTAGCTTTTACGGGAAGGGATAGTCAGTCGTTCCCGGGCTATCGCCGTCAAATCACCTCTCATCACCTCTCACACTCTCCGCATTCATCTGCTCGAACGCAAATATGAAAAGCGAGTCTAAGGGCGTGCTCTACTGTTCGTATGACGTCTTGGTGCCCTCCTAGTCCTCCTCGTCTTGCGCTGGAAACTCTCGGCTCAGTCGGTGTCGTTCGCACGTTCTCATGATTATCTGTAGCGGTCTAGGAGGCGACAACCGGCAATGACGACTATATGACTCCCCCGCCATAGACGAGCCAGAGTGCGACATGAAGAATCGCCGCGTCCACTGTACTCCCAGACTCCAGTCGAAGGCATTCCAAAAGCTGGGCCCTTAGGCGTATCAATGAGTAGAGGGAAAAATGCCCTTGCTCTTCACCCACAACCGTTGCGGATTCCCTGTAGCTTTTCTTTTGAGCTTGTTCAGTTTACCAGGCACGAGGCTAGTACCGCTATTCTCATCACCTCGAGTCGATGACGGATAACGGACTTGCTGACTCCGGGACCTGCTCGCTGGACGACTTCAGCTGATAAAGGGCTTGCTTTCCGCGTTTCCTGAGCTGGACCGAGACGCTTTCGTATGCCACAATTATCTCCGCCGCTGAATGATATATGTAGGACCGCTCCGGCCCATCATTTCCCGCATTAAACAAGGCAGTACCCTGAAGCCCTCGGCCGCAAGACATTGCCAGGCAGGAACCTGGTACCTATGTGCAACGCTGGGAACGGTTGCCCGAGCCGCTGCGATTGAAGTGAGCTGATGATTGATCGATGCGGAGCTCATGGCGACCCAGCGATGATGGTGCCACGAAACCCAGCCATCGGGTGTTGTGATTGCTAATAAGGCTTGAAATCGAACATGCGAAGAATGGAAAGGATGGAACGAACGGCACAATTCCTGAATGACTGCAGATACCTATTGAAGATTATCGAGCCTGTATCGCTGAGAAGGTTTTGAGTGCCTGAGGACTGGAGCCGAGGGGCCTCGCAGCCATCCTTTCTTGGTGACCTTCCTCGCGGACGCAAAACGGGAAGGTTTGTTTCTCCCGCGCGCATATGCTCCCAAATCTATTCCAGGCAGCTTCTCTATAACGGGTCCGAAATCAGTAGCACACGCGAGATTAGCGAAGCCGGTATTTCCCATCCACCGATATAGGCCATCTCTGAGCTCATATCAATTGCATTCACAGCGCCGCGGCTAACAGTCTGGAAAAATGACTGATTGTTCTGAGAGGCAAAGACATATGGGGTGATGAACTTGTGTGGGGAAAGCAAGCATATTAATCAATGATTATAGAAACGAAGCATGTGGCGCTGATCATGGTTTTATCGCCCAGGTAATGCGCTTGTAAGATACGCTCAACAAGCGAGGACAGAATAGAGTACAGGGACAGACGCGCTAAAGGGAATCATTGTGATTGACGCTCAATCCAGGACGTTGGAACAAGGGAAATGGAATACCAAGTTTCGCGCGAAGCAGATCGCACGCACACACTGACAGAGGCCGTGTCGAAAGTGATGTTAAGTCGTGCTAATTTCGCAATGCCAAGTGCTATTCGTGCACTACGACAACGATCGCGACAGTACTAAGGCCGAGGCCTCAAGTCTTGGAAGAGATGAGTCGTGGAATACCGGGCGAAGAGGGCAGGTCAGGACGTCGTGAGTTCTACCATGCGTCTTCCCGTCTTCGAGTCTGACAATGGTTCCGGACAGAAGATACTGCATACGCACCCGGACGGCTCATGAATGTGCAATTCGCACGACATCGAAGTCTTCCTTTGCGCTGGCTTTTGTCAGAGAGGGGTAGGGAGTTTTTCAGCATCGTCCGTCTGTGAGCACATGAGAGTTCCTATAATGGGTTACTGGCAGCTCAACTTCGATCATTCACTGCGCGGTCCTCTCTTGAATCTAGTCAGGTCAATACATAATGAACAACTAGAATTAGAACAATCAGCGCCATGCACGATAAGGCTGCAGCATGCCATTCGAGGAAGAAAAGCTTCCGAGATGTAGAAGTTTAGACCAGAACCGTGACCTTGAGAGGATGAGGAGTCGCCATTGATTGGCGACCTGCGAAAGCATGTGACCGGAGAATTCCCCATAGATCCATTCACAACGTGCTGCCTGCACCGCATGCGCCGCCGTCGCTGAAAAAGTTTGGCTTGAAGACGGACTGAAGTAACATCAAAGATCCGACCAAAGCTATCCTAGTTTAAAACTGAAATGGCATTGCACTGACAGTTTACCACGAGCTTCGATCTGTCCAGCAAGGTTGTGTTTACTGCCTGAGTCGAGTACCCTTCCCTTGTCCAGGCCTGTCCTGATAAGAATGATCCTGGTGCGTCTTAAAACTTAAAAGATCGAAAAAATTCACGACCGCTAGACATGGTCTATAAATCCCACGATTACTAATTAATGGCATATGTTTATAGTCACGTGCATTACTGTGTGAATGCATAACGTAAGCATTCTCAGAAAATATCAAAATTCGAAGTATGTACTACATCTATGATCTTAGATGCTGGCATAACGTCCTCTTCTCCCGCTATATATATAGTTATACCAGCATCGTGACCTTCCGTTTGCATCCATTTGACGACCGGTTATTGATTCCCTCTTATCTGTCTTGCAAATTCCGTGGCTTTGGGGTCTCTGGGAAAGAGGTAAAAGGTTGAAAAATCTGATTAAAACTGGTATCTCTCAACGGTGGCCAACGGACTATAGGAAATGCTCTGCAATGACGACCACCATGGTCTGGGGTAGATATAGTCAATTATGTTTCCTTTTCCGGAGGCCTTTGGATACGGGGCGTTTTACTTGCTATATTGAACGACAAGGACCTCGTTGAAATCCTTCTGCTTCCGAGTCTAGATTGCCACACACGACGTTTTCTCGGCCGCAAC
Source organism: Coniferiporia weirii (assembly GCA_024195185.1). Classification (NCBI taxonomy): domain Eukaryota; kingdom Fungi; phylum Basidiomycota; class Agaricomycetes; order Hymenochaetales; family Hymenochaetaceae; genus Coniferiporia; species Coniferiporia weirii. Next base: position 27,899 of record JAKOPK010000168.1, read on the forward strand.
TTCATCCAGCTCATTAAAACGCCAAGATACAACTTCGCGCCATATGATGCAAATTTGATTTCTCCGTGAGTGAGTCCAGTACGCCGTACCATGTGTTGTGATCTGCGCTCATCATTGTTCAGAGCGCGTCTTTTTCCCAGTGTCCTCCTACGGAGATTGTCTTGTGAAAAAATAGAGAATCACTACGCAACGCTCCCGAACTGCCCTATATAAACCCCACAGGCGAAGGGGGGGATCCCATCGTCTCATCAGCAACGATGTTCCGCACTTCCAGCCTAATCGCTTCAGTGTTCCTCGCATTGTCGGTCGCTGCGACGCCCGTCGTACAGGTCCGCGACGCGTCGAGTGTTGGACTTCCCTTCACTCTGCGGTTGAACATTACGGGCAACACGCTCCCGCAGATCGACCGCGCCCGTGCGGCGAACTTCAAAGCGAAAAATAGCAAGTTGAACAGGCGGCAGTCATCCTTTAGCGTGACGAACGAGGCGGTTACCTACGTTGCCAACGTCGGCGTCGGGAGTCCTGCAACATCCTACTCGCTCCTCATCGACACCGGGTCTTCGAACACGTGGGTCGGGGCGGACAAGGCCTATGTCAAGACAAGCACAAGCGTAAGCACTGGTAAACGCGTGTCCGTGACGTATGGCTCTGGAGAATTCTCCGGAACGGAATGTGAGGGTTACTCCTCTCTCATACATATAGCTTCTTATGATAAACTTTCTCCACCTTCGACCCAGTCACCGATACTGTGACGCTCTCGAGCAGCCTTGTGATCACCGGACAGAGTATAGGTGTCGCCTCAAGTTCGGAGGGCTTTGACGGCGTGGACGGAATTCTGGGCATTGGTCCCCTCGACCTTACTGAGGACACCGTTTCTGGGGTTTCTTCAGTCCCGACCGTAACAGGCAACCTTTTTTCTCAGGGGAAGATTCCGGCGGCGATCGTCGGCGTCTCTTTCGCGCCAACACAGTCCGACTCGATCACAAATGGCGAGCTCACCTTCGGTGGGACCGATTCGAGCAAGTTCACCGGCTCGATCGCATTCACCTCCATCACATCGACGTCTCCTGCGAGCGAATTCTGGGGTATCAACGAGTCGATCACGTACGGCACGTCGGGCTCCTCTGTCCTTACCTCGACCGCAGGCATCGTCGATACGGGCACGACGCTCGTGCTGATCGCGTCTGACGCGTTCAGTCGCTACACCTCACTCACAAAGGCCACTGAGGATGAGACGACGGGCCTACTCAAGATCACGACCGCCAACTACGCTAACCTCCAGAGCCTGTTCTTCAAAATCGGCAGCACGTCGTACGAACTTACGAAGAACGCTCAGACCTGGCCGCGCGCTTTAAACACTGCAATCGGCGGCACGTCCAGCAGCATCTACCTCGTCGTTGCTGATGTGAGTACTCCCTTATGTTATGCGCAAATAATGTAATTCCCGTTACTCAACTCGAACAATAGATTGGTACCCCGACCGGAGAAGGCCTCGACTTCATTAACGGTTATACCTTCTTGGAGCGCTTTTACTCCGTCTTCGACACGACGAACAACCGCGTTGGCTTCGCTACCACGTCCAACACCGACTCGACCGCTAACTGATGAGAACAACGCGCATCTGCATCGCTTTCTTTCTTGGGTTGCCACGAAGCGTGTCGGGTTACTTATGTACATAAGGGTTTATCTGTCGAAATCTCCCGTGTGTCTAGCTTTAAGATGCGTTGTGTAGTGATACGGTTGCGTTTGAACGTCGTCCAGTTAAAGTCTCTTGAAACTATAAGCTGTGCTTAATAGGATGTGATGAGATGACCCAGTATCAGGAGTACTAGTGCTTGCATGTACGATTCACTCCGAACCAGATTCAATTGCCACTGTTAAGAGGAAAGCTTCCGACATCTAAGTAAAGCATCTTCGTAAGTTTAACTTGATGTCCTATTCATCTATCACAGCTTCGAATGAACTCCTTAGCCCCTAACTGCGGAGAAGACAGGTGCAACCATCTCCTATATAAACCAAGCAGCCATATCATCTTCGTACTTCTATACGGCTGCATCCGCTGTCTAAATATACGTTGGTCAAGTACTATCCCCGTTCCATCATCCGCACGAATTCTAGTCTGAGGGCGCTAGCAAACAGGTTCATCCAGACAGCATAACCCAGATCATGAAGCTCTCGGATTTTGAGCGACCTGGACCTGCTTCCAATCTATGTTAGAACGTGTGCAGCGTGCACCAGAACCGTAACACAATGCTGCCAATACTAGTACCCAGCGAACGATAGAGACTCCCCACGTGGCCCTTGAATTGGACGCGATAGTAAAGTTCACTATTCCTTTTGCCTCCCTCAGGCGGACCGACCGCCGGAATTCATAAAAATCGTTGCCATTGACATAAAAAGAACCTTGAAAAGAAGAAAGAGGCAGTGAAGATGGGAACGTAATGCGTGCAGTATACATGACAGCGTAATAATGACGAAGACAGGGACGGATGTACGAAAGCTGTAGACAGATGAAAGATGCAAGGAGGTAGCAGCGTCTTTATTACCAAATAATGTCCAATTTAAACTGGCCGGATTGTACGGGAAGACAAGAACAGTACCTAACGTCATGTTCAGGTTGTCGGGTTGGCACGAGATAAATCTGCTGAGGATGCGTTGAAGGTGTTGGGTGCCACGACTTCTGCGCGCGAAAGGAGTGTCCGAACCTCCATAAGGCAGTCATATAGACGTGCAGTAACGACTCGCGCGTTCTCGAGCAGCGGACGGATATTCTCTGGAGTCATCGCGAGCTTCAAATCCGAACCAGGTGCAGGTACGGGAGCAATGTCGAATACAGGCAGACCCTTTACGTGGGACGGGGGCTGTGGCACCGTGCGCACAGATGAGAACGCGCGGCCCACGTCAGCAGCCCGCCGCCGACTGGAATCAGGTGTCGCTGGCGTTTGACGACCGGATCCAGACGGCGCTGTGCTTGCGAGGTTTTCGTCCACGTTCGAAAGCCTCGGGGAGCGGACATTCGTGAGCGACTGATCGGGGGCATCAATCGAGACTTGAGATGCGTTGAAGAGGTTCTTGGGAGTAACGGGCCGGAGCGGTTGTGAAACACGCTTCTTCTTGTGCAGCTTGAGCGTACCGCGGGATTTCGTCGTTCCCGCACCAGAAATTGCCTCCATCTGAGCGTCAATGTCCGAAGTGGAGTCCATTCTGTCCCAGTCCGAGTCATCACCGTCGTCGTTATCGTGAAGTTGACGTTCATCAGTGTTCGTGTGGTCTACATTGTCAGCCGCATGCTCTAGACTTTGGTCTGTTGAGCTCGCTGGGGATGCTTTGTGTTTCTGGCCCAAGCGGAAGAGTGACGCAAGGGACGGCCGACGCGGGGAAGACTTATGTCCAATCTGAATTCCATCCATGTACGGACCAAAATCAGCCACTGACGAGCGTGTTGGCCCTTTCCCCAAACCTGATCCTGACTTCTTACGGTTGGTCAAGCGTCGCGGCCCGGGCGGACCCGCCACGGTGTTATAAGATTGATTCTCACCGTGTCTGCTTTGTGTATCGAATGATGACTCTGTGCTTAGTGTTGTCGAAGATTGGGCTCCTTCCATGGCCGGAGCGGACATACGCGCGTGCGCGTGACTACGCGTGAGCGAACGAAGCATATCACGGAAGCCCGTCATGCCAAGGCGACTATAGCGTCTGGTCTTCGCCGGCGAAGTCACACTTGCGGCAGCCCCAGACTCATCCGTTGGGAGCGTCAGTGAACTTTCCATCCCCTCACCTGCATCCCAACCCCAGTTCCATTGCGTAGCAAGATGTGACCGTTCATATGCAGCAGCGTCCAAGATGTCAGGACGTGTTCCTTCGCGCGCGGACTCGGCGTTGTTGAGCATTTCCTTAAGCAGGAACAGTTGTCGCTGGCCCAGATCATGTCTGCCCGTAGAAGCGCGCCACGACAGCAGTGCGGGAGGTGGATTACCAGTCTTCGGACTCGAGCCAGGACCCGAGCCCATCCCGGAAAAATCAGGCTTTCCTTCGTCTCCCGCAAGGGTGACAGCGCGCTCTCGGTTTTTCTGCCGGTCGGGAGCAGGATTGAGCGCGGCTTTGCCAGTAGCGGGGACGGTCGTAGCAGGGGCAGACTGCGCCGTCTCAAGCGAGCTGCTTCCTGTCCCAAGTTCGATAAGAAGGTCAGCGCACTCCCACGCAATCCTATACTTTGAGTCAATTGTTTGGAACGAAGTCGCAAGTGTTCTATGGTCAATGAGTGGCGGAGGTGGGTGCACAGGATTGGTATTGGAGCGGGCGCGTGAAGAAGAACGAGAGAGGTTGAAAAGATTGGTTGGCGACGTTGCGCGCGTTGGCAGGGGGGGTGTCTCCAGGATGTCCTGTACCTGAGTCGCAAGCATGTAGTAGCCCGCCCTAAGCTCTTTCATTTCTGTAAAGAAAACATGGTTGAGCGTTAGTTGAGAAAATATGATTGCGGATCAAGGGCGAAAAGTTACGACTCACGTTCAACATGTGCCGCAAACTCTCTTACTCGGCCTAAATCACGCTTTAGACCATCCTGCGCGCGACTAATACGTGACGGAATCTTGAGATCACCAAGTGAATTACGTCGATGCACGTTACTTCCCATGGAACTTGGGCTCATTCCCGAACCTGTACTCATCGGGAGCGGTGATGCGCGTCCTAGCGACGCGGCCTGGGGAGACCCTGTGAGCCGCGCGATGGGCGAACCACGGCCTGGCGAGGACGATGCAGTAGCAAATGATGACGATTTCGAGTGTGCAAGCGCGGGGAGCCGCTCGGGCCGCGGTGGACTCGAGGACGGCGAAGTAAGATCCACCGCTTTCGCTAGCGATGGAGGTACTGCCCTGAGCACTTTCGGCGCATTTACATTAAGCGATCCTGAAACACCATTCGGGGGCGATAGCTGGCGTTGCAGATCGAGTGCCGGAAGCAATGAATTCGAGAGTGGATCGTGGTCGATAGGAATGGCCGGAAGGGGAGGGACAGAGCTTGAATTATCGGGCGATGGAGCACCATCCGATTCTTCCGCACCACCACTCTGACCACGCTGATGGCGCTTCTGCCCGCCTACGAGACTGATCCGGCGCATACTACCCATGAACCCGCGGTGCCCCTTTTCCTTCTCTGAAGCTGATGTGGAATTTGACATCCTGTCCGAATGCGCGAGGTCGTCGCTACTTGCATTCCTGTTCACGCTCGACGCAGAGGCAGAGCGGGCGGAAAAGCTGGGTGCAAAATGAGCATGAGCTTGAGCTTGCGTGTGCGCATCGTGCACTGCAGAGCCTGAGACGTGACGAGGAAAAACAGAACGTGCACGAAGTCCGGAGGGAGCTTGGTGTTGGATTCGTGGACGTAAACGCGTCGTCGGTGTGTCGCCAGCGAGCGGTGAGATTGGGAGCGTGAAGCACGTTGATGTCTGGGCAAGAGGGGTTCGTGAATCTGCTTCATTGCCCAGTGACTCGCTTCCTTTCCCTTTCTCGGGGCGCCGCTCTGGCGAGCCACTGCCAGTCCTGTGCGAGTTTGAATTGGAGCCAGGAAGTAGTCTCTGACCGAAAGCCATGATACGTGCTTTGCGTGGGGACGCATTGATGTCACTCTCTCCACAGTAGCTAGCCTGACTTTGATTCGACGCTGGGACAACCACTCGCAAGCGCTCCCGCTCGCGCTCACGTTCTCGCGATTGCGATCTGCTTACGCCGAGACTGGTTCGCGTTGGCGCGTCCTCCGCCACCAATTCGGTCGAAGAGCCGCGAAAAAAACGGCTGGGCGTCGTTGGTGAACTTTTATGTGCAGGCGTCGCCCCCATCGCGTATGAACGTGGACGCGGCGTCCTATTATTATCGACACGATCGGCCTCCACTAATGCACTGAACGCCGATGGTGGAGACGCGCGAACGCTAGCGATTGCGACGCTAGCGACAGCAGCTTCGGCAGGGCCAGTCGACGCTCGCTTGCGCCGAGCGCCCGCGCCCCAGCGCTTCATAGAATTAATGCGCGTGAGGAGTGGGCTTTTGCTAGACGGTGTCGGAGGCGAAAGCGCGGAGGATGGCGTAGTTGGAGAGACAACAGTGCTTGAGGAAGCAGGTGGAGGAGTTTGGGGCCTGTTGTCGGGTGTCACTGGACGGAACAGCGGCTCAGGTGCAGCCTTATCATCTAACTCAAGAATGCTCGCGTCTAGATGTGGTGGGCGGCTCTTCTTGCGCAGGCGCCGTCGTTCACGCGGAGCGGAATTCGGGCTAGCTGGTGGAAAGCGACTTGAGAGATTCTGGTGTACAGGTGAGGATGATTCGGCGGAGTGCGTGCGCCGAAGGCTAAGCATGAGATGCGCATCTGAGCCGTATGTGCCTGAGGCTGAGTCTCGTCCGGCACTCGCCGTCGTCCCCGGGATAGAGAACACAGAATGCGAGGGTGAGCGTGGAAATGGAGACTGATATGGGCCTGGCACGTCGCCCGACGGGATCGTCGGGAGATAGCCCGGCAGCGGAGGTAAGGGTGGCACGTCGTTGTCAAGCGCGCCAAGTGGCCGCCGACGCGAGCGCGCGGTAACTGTCTTGTCCTCTTCGTCACGATCGAACCCGAGCTCATGATCAAGGTCATCGTCGCCTTCATCGTCTGAAGAGTCCCACGCGGCGTCAACGCGTGCGCGCTTCGAGGTCGGGCCTGCACTTCCGGGGACGCTGACGCCCATTTCAAAGTCTTCATCCCAATTCTCCTGGTCCACTTCCTCGGACGGGCGAGGCTGCAGCTGCGAGCGCCGAGCCGTAGACCGTGCAGGGGAGTCTGTCTTGTCTAAGAAGTCATCATCCCAATTCTCTTCTTGCTTGGTGCGGCGAAAGCGAGGCGACGTTGGAGACTCGGACCATGCGCGCAGAGGGTCGCCCAGTCCCCGCGGCGAGGCCGACACGCGTGATGGACCAGGTTCTGTTCACAGTCAGTCAGACATTAAGCCAGCCACCGTTGAGAGAAGTTCATTACCCTTGTCGTTGAGTTCATCAAGTCCCGCGTTCGTCATTGTTGCGTTGCGTGTGCGTGTCCTCCGCTGCGGCGGCGAATTTTCGCGATCATGGTCGTGGTCGCGCTCATCGTTTTGCTGGAACACAAAGTCGTCATCCCAGGTCTCCGCTGGTGCTGTCGACGTTGAACAATCAGCGTTCAATCGCGTAGCCGCCGCACAATTGAAGAGCACGTACCATTCTTGCGGGGTGACTTGCGCGCAGGCGTAGTTGGGATTACCGTCGATTGCTCATGAATGGTCGTCATTGAAGCGTGTCGGAGTCGGCGGCAGCCCTCCAGCTGCCTGGAGAGTCGTCTTGCGCGTCGTCGTTGTCGTTGTCGTCGTTGTGCTCGTGCCTCGTCGCCTCGAACTGAAGTTCAAACACGCGAAAATTCAAAGGAATCCATTTCCGGAAAGCAGACAGCTTCCTTATGTAATCAACTCAGCGAGCTACCCGGAAACCGTCTGCAACGAGCTCAATACCTTCACACTGGTCGACACACGCATGTATGTATCCAGCTGCGCATACACCTTCCTCCAAAGCTCGACTTCGGGCTGTATTCTTGAAGAAAAGTCGTCAGAAAGAATTGCTTGTATTTTGGAATACACGTGGGTTCCTCGTGTAGTCCCTGCAAATTACGCGAAGGCTGAGGTAGGCCGGCGGAATCTAATCCGCGCCTTAAGAAAACGAGGCTGCGGTTTTTCGCTGCCAGTCACAACTATTGTCTTTACTTTTCCAAAGAGCTGTAGTACTCCGGTCGAAGATTGAAAATTGGCCGCGCAAACGGCGATTATCTGCTGACTCGTGCCCTTTCGATCCAATCACGGCTGAAGGGCCTAGGCTTTGGCACACGCACTGGCCAATGCCCTTATATCGCACAATGACCGCCCTTAGCCTCCTTCGTACGTCTCCCTGGTACTTGTCGTTGTCATTTCCGAAAAATTTTTGGTTGACTTGAGGAGCGTATCAAGGTAGAGAAAGAAACAACTGTGTCGTACCAACGAGTCGATCTTTATTTAGCTAACTACTGTAGTCTCAGCCATCCAGCACTAAGTCCCGGAGCCTTCAACTAAATTCTTCGGGCGCTACATGCGCCTTCGCTCCTTTGTACCACCACCACAAGTGCCGCCGTGATCTACGCATAAAGTACGGTGCGAGTTGCGGGAAATACTATCACTCCTGCGGATTGTCTTGCGACCTGGAACCAAAGGCTGATAGACTCACACCACCCGGCTCACTGCTTCAGCAACTCCACCTTCTCCAAGATGTCTATTATCGATGATCCGGACAGCAAGAACGAATGGGATGAGTTGTCCACCGCGGAAAGCGACGCAGATAACCATATGGACCCCGCGGATGAAGGGATGCCAGGTTCAAGGGGCGTACCGCCCTACCATAACATGCCAATTACACCTCCGCTGAGGTTCGAATTCGGTCTTTCAAGTACTCTTGCCGGCCAAAACGCCTTCCCTCGCAGGATACAAGAGAATCTTCAAGCGCCTCTAGGCTCCCCATTCAAACTCACCGCGAACAGCGGATCGTATACCGAAAGGCCTCCCAGCCCCAATCCAGCCGACTGCGAGAATGAGCCAGATGTCGGGACAGTTCACTACTGGGCCACGCTTGTTAACTGTATGCGCAGAGGACTCAACTCCTTTACGCGCGTATCGAAAGCGCTCGCTCTTAGCGCCGCCCAAAGGACTATAAAACACTACTTCATTTGCTTCTTTATGTTCCTCTTGAGCAACTTCCTCCTCTTGGGGAAGCTAAACTCTCCCATCTGCTCCTATTCGATCCTTGCCGACATGAAGATGTGTCTTCCTTCAACGGGTCTGGTCGTTGCGAACGATTTCCCTGCGCTTGCAAATGTCCATTCATTGACGCTTTCCGCACTTTACGACGGCGCGACGGGTGTCTGGAGGCTGTCCGACGAGCTGGGAAAACGACGCAGTGCATCGGCGCTGCTGAGCAACTACGTCCTGTCCAGTACCCTGAAGAATAAGTACACGCTATCCGATGCTTTGCACAAGCTGTCGAAAGGCACGCACGTAGCGTCGCGGAGTTTAAATAAACTCGGGGCGAGGGTTGTAGGCACGGTGACGCGGTAGGCACAGAACGGTATCTTCAACATGTGTCATGGGACTAATACAGTCGCAGAACGAGTGCTTCCTTCGAAGATACGAGACGAACACTAGCAGACGTGAAGACGACTGTGGAGGCTACTCGTGTGGTTGTGGACGTGCGCGGAGTCCAAAAGCAGCTGGATATCGTCTTCCACAGGGCCCTCGGCGAGCTCTCCGAAGACCTGCAGGAGTTGCAGAGCGCGGCTCGCTTCACACTTGGCGATCTTGACATTCTCGAAGAACGCCTCAATGCCGTCCACACGATCGCTCGGCGCCAGGACAAGACGATCTCGGGTGAGCGCGACGGCGTGCTCGCTTCACCGTGGACGATGTTCGGTGTCAACGACAAGGAGCTGCGCGATATCAATGACAACCTAGATATCCTGAAAGAGATAGACAAATACTGTGTGGAGGCGCGGGAAGTGGTACTTGTTTCTTTGAACGCAGTAGAAATGATGGACTCGGAGATGGAATATCTACGCAGTCTCCCCAGCTCGGCGCGCCTGGGGGTGGCGATCGACGAACAAATGGGGCTGATGACATACAGGGCGGAGGAGATTAGTCGAACCCTTGGCGCTTTCGATGAGAAAAGGGCGCTAGAGAGGGCAAAGCGCTACGGAGAGACGGACCAGGCAGAGACTTCGGACACTGCCTAATCCTAAGTCCACGGCGGATGTTCTTCTCTTAACTCATTCCCGTCCCCACAATATCCCGTGAACCAAATAACAATCCTTTGTATTCTGTACTAATCCAAACACTTCCGCATATACATTTTGTTTTGCTTCCAGCCAAGTCCGTTTTACCGAAGAGTAAATATATACGCTCATTTCCTGTGACCTAACGCCTCCCTGCGCGACTTGCTAGAGGCATCGAAGTAAGGGCGTTCTCCCTGAGTGCGAGATATTGTTAGTCACTATAAATAAAATAAGAATTCATGCGACATACCAAAGAAACGACACGGTCGCCGATGCGCTTCTCGTTGCCATAGTCGAACGTCGCGGTGTGGTAGTTCGATCTGTTGTCCCAGATGGCAATGGAGTTCTGTTCACAGTGAACAGTTAAACGTAAGAAAACAAGATCTTTTTCGATAAACCGATACACGTACCTTCTCCCACCTGAATCGCACCTGCAGGTCGTGGTTGAGCTGGACAAGGCTGAACAGATGCTTCAGGATGGTGTCTGACTCGTCCCGGGTCACACCGACGATGCGCTTCGTGAAGTTCGGGTTGACGAAAACTGACTTCCAGCCGGTGACAGGGTTGGTCCTAACGATGCAGATAGGATGAATCCAAGTCTGTAAGGGAGTCCGACGCATATAGACAAACAAATGCTTACCTGATGACGGGGTGAACGGCTTCGAGGTGGTCACCAACGTTACCCGGTGAACCGCGCTCGCCTGCAATCGACACACAATTATTTTATAAGTACAGAATAATAACGAATTAAATTATGGCTTACCAGTACGGAGCTTATTGCCCAGGGCGCTAGCCACGGCGTTGAAGAAGCGCCCTTCGTGGACCGCCTCAAGCGTCTCAAGGTACTTCGCAAACGAAGGAGAAAGACGATCGTAAACCTCGTATCCACTTTGAAAAAGTTAGCCCCATTGTTTTTATTGGCAAAGTATGATCCTTCACTCACGATGCCCAAAGAGTGTCTCCTCCCGTCACATGTCCATCAACTGTAGGTAATGTGTGTATTTTCAAGATCGCGTAGTCGGAAGGTATGGGCTCGAAGGTGATATCAGCGTGCCAGCTCGCCCTGATAAACCAACACACATTAGCGATCTTTAACACATGACAAACGGACGAAGTGCTACTGACGCGGAAAGGGCAGTCCTGTCAGCGAAAGCCCTGTCGTATTTGGACCGATCCGAGGAGATGATGCTGATCTCGTCACCGAGCTCGGAGGTTTCCTCCGTGATAGGGTGGATATGGAGCTTCGATGTGGTAGGCTTTCCCGTCAACTCGCCTAGCTTCGTGCCGAGTACTTTCTGCTCGTCGACGTCAAGGCTCTGATCGCGGAAGAAGACTACACCACGCTGGGAGACTGTAAACGAGAAACAAAGCCGGCGTTCGCCATTTAGCTTAGCACAAGTGATAAAATTGAAGTGGGGGGGATTTTCTTACTAAGGATGGCGAGGTCCTTGATAATCTCATCTGCATTCGGAGCCTTAAGCAGTTCGGACAACTGCACGCCTCTGGCGAACTCCGTTCCAATAAGCGGAGTCGCATTGGTCTTCTCAAACGAGTCGAGGGAGGACCCGAGCTTGAGGGGCACGGGCGATCCGGTTAGCTGAAGAGACGCGATCTGCTGTGTAACCCGTTCCGTCTCCGGGAAGGTAAGCTGAGTCTTTGTGAGGATGGACATAGCGGATATAGAGCGAGGGGGAGATTTGACCAGAGTCTAAAGTCCCATTGACGCCGAAAACCCAGCCTTAAGTACCTGGCGAGAGCATAAGCTCGGGATGGCGCAACAGGGGTACGGAATTGTCCAAAGATAACACAGCCCGGAGATAGTTGTAAATGTTGCGAAGAAGTCATTTGAAATTCGCTATTCTTGCGATAAGGACATACGCGTTCGAATGGGCTCAGTGCACACGAGAAAGGCTTCATATGGCGTGCTTTCGAGTCAGTTGACCCTAAACCGAAGGTAAGCCACACTAAGCAAGATGTAAAAGGGCGGAGTCAGAGCATGATTGAAAAGCAGTCAAACTTGAAGATAGAGAGTGGTTGAGGTTGAAAGAAGGTTGATTTCTGCGGCTGTCCACACGGTGTGTAATTAATTCAAAACTTGTCGGTTAAGTTCGAGAGAAGCGCCGACTCGCTACCAGCCTTTCTAAATAAGGTGTAAGGGTTGACTAACAATTACGTATTACAAATAATTACGTCATGCACCTTGGGCTGTCCGCTTTCCCCCGGGCCAGCCACAGCTTTTTGCCGCTGAACAATCTTGAACTCATTTTGTCTAGAGATAAATTTGGCACCCGTGATGCCGAGTCAATATCCTTTCGTATTCTATCCTCTCTCAAAAATTTTCATGGACCTCGAAACGTTCAAAATCCCAAAATTCAGTACTACGACTCAGCCGACCAGTATGTCGGTCACCGAGCTCGTCGATTTAATTTTAAAAAAAGTCCGTCAATGCCACAAATCTTGCGTCTCCTCTGGTCGAAGGTCGTTTGGAGAGCTTGCATACGATATCGTTCGGCGCGTCTCCGGTTTCTGCATCCAATGATGAGATCCCGTTGTACTTGAGCCAGTTGATTCCTGCGACGTGCCAATTTGACGTGTACTCAAGGTCCGATGTACCTGACTACTTACGGTTTCGGGACTATGAATGCTATAATCTTCTAGACCGCTGGGCGATTTGGCGAGAAATCAGAATGTCATTCGCACTCCTCGCTGAAATCCATTAGAAGAACGGGAACGGAAAATGGAAGGGGGAGGGGAGGGGGTTGAGGTGCGATTGCAAGCAGTGATTTCTGAATGGGAAAGCGCACTGAATGACTCAAAAAAACTTGATGCTCGGATTATTGGTAGTAATGCGGCGTTTGAGGAAACGAATCCGCAGAAGGGAATATCTGTTGTGTAGTGAAGACTTTCAATGTGTAATTAGTTATACCAGGTACGGTTGACATTGCCAACTCTAATTTAAAAACTCGAAACTTTTCATATAAGAGGATTACTGTGTTAATGTTCTGCCGTCCTTTGAAGTTTGAACTCCTTTCTCATAGAGGTTGTACAAGCCCTCAAGAAATTTGCTTCGATGAAGGGCGGCTAAGTAAATCTTATTTGTCCTGAAGAGGGAGTTGACTGTCATTGCGCAAGTGGTATGAAGTGGTATGAACCTAGACGGACGATAGGTTCTGGTTCTAACTTATCATCCTGGTAAAGCGGGACTGGTATGGGCCCGCGCCGAGAACCAGACTATGTATTTAACGCTTTGAACGCCCAGCACATTAATGCAAACGGATTGCCGAGTTCCTGATTACATAAGGCATTTTCGCCTAATTTTTTCGTCAATTCAGTTTTTAGCACCGACGTCTCACTAGACAGGCCTCTCGCGCACGCCGACAAGTTGTACCAACAAAGAATCTAAGAATGGCCATCGTGACTTCAGCAACGCAGCGCGTCATCGGGATTCCGGAAATACTGGATCTCATTTTCAGTCACAATCACCCGTCGCAAAACATTCGCTGTGCTCGTGTGAACCGCTCGTGGTCTAATGTTGCCTTGGATTATGTATGGCGCGAAAACCCTCCATTGAAGGCCCTATTCCAGCTTCTTGCTCCCCTAGTTCCTTTGGACAATTTGCCACAGACGGAGAGGTCAACTCTGGTGAGTTCTTTGCTATTCTGTACGTACGTTTAGCAACAGATTGAGATTCCTGGAAGGTCTTCTCGCGTCCTATCGGGCTTAAAGATTGGGCTAGATTTTTGGGACTCGCAAGGCGTGTCAAGGTATTTAGCCTGACCTCGCTCGAAATGGACCTCATGGCGGACAGCGTATTTATGCGAGTATCGATGACCCGTCCTGCTGTGTCAATTCTTCCCAATCTTGAAAAGCTTTTCGTCCGTGGCCGGTTGATCGCTCTGGCTCACGTCCAATACTCGTACCTATTCTTACGCGAATCAATCACATTTTTTTCTTTCACATCACAAGTGAGGCATAACCCCGACATCGCGGAAGAAGTGCGATCACTGCTTAACGAGGTTCTTCATCGCTCACCGAATGTTACACAAATGGAATTGTCGATCGGGCCACTCCTGCATGTAAACTTTAGACTTGAAAGAACCATTCGCACTCTGTCGAGCAGACTAAGGAATTTGAAGACGCTACGTTTACCTCCGCCTCTTCTCTCTGCACCCGTTCTCGACTCCATTGCGCTCCTTCCCAACTTGACAGATATCGATATGTCACCTTTCTCCATTTATGAAGACGAGGATATCGATTCCCCTCTTCCTGACACCGATAGCGCATTTAGATCTCTTAGGAGTCTATCAATGCAGGGTGATTTAAAAATGGTCACCCGCCTTTTCTCATCCAGAGTCTTCCCATTGGGGCTTATCACTTTTACACTCAGAATAGTTGACGAAAATCGAGCGTCAGATTTCCGGTCGTGTCTCAAGGCCCTAGCCCACGCATGCCCCGAGCTAAAGAAACTCAAGTTTTTCGTGGATGGTGAAGATCCTGGATCTCCCGAGTCTGGTCCCTTGACGGCTCAAGATCTGTCCCCCCTCACGTCCTTTCCATTACTCGAAACGTTTGAGCTTCGATACGACAGAGCGGTTAGCATGTCGGATGAAGAGCTTATCTGTATCGTGAAGAGGTGTCCATCGTTACGACATTTGGATCTAAATAGCGTGTTCCTTTCAGCCGAAACGGAAGCGACATCGCTTACCCTGGGATTTCTCGCTCTTCTCGTCAAAGAGTCGGCGGCAGTCAAACTGGAATACCTGGCGATTTACGTAAACGCCTTGTCAACCGATGGTCTACCTGAAGTCGAGGGTTGCTTGGAGAACATGCGCTACATATCATTTGGCGTGTCCCCGATTTCTGAACCGAGTGACAAGGTGCTGTTATACTTAAGTCGATTGGTTCCAGCAACGTGTACGTTCGACGTAGGATTGGGTAGCGAACTGGACAATATGTGGGTTGACGAGGATGAGATATCGGGTCGACGGAGCATTTGGGGAAATGTCAAGAGGATACTCGCCCTCCTTACGGAAGTCCGCTTGGAAGAGCGGGAGAGTAAGCGGGCTGAAGTGCGGCAATAAGTAACGACCTCCCACGGCAAGAGCGCGCGCGCAACAGGTTCGCCTTCGAGACTGAAGCGGTGATCAGCTCAAAACCAATTCATAGAGCAGAAATGCATTCACCTTGTGGACCCTATTATGCTACGCGGAACGGCCAACGGCCATTCTCGGCCCGCCGACCTAGCGAAACATTATGCATAATGATGCTATCGTGCGACCGGCTTTTGCTTACGGACAAGTGCATCGAACATCTAAAAAAAAGATTTGTTTCTCGGATTTTTATTTAATGTGCGTCGGTGAAACGGATCCGGAATCCGGGAATTGCCGTTGTGTTGTGTGTATTTTGCATCGTGCAACCGGTTAAACCGGGCACAGTTGGCGTTGACTCTTATTTAAAAGCTCAAACACGCTCATCCGAGCGTATTACCGTTATTGTACTGTCGTACTTTCTTATAAGGGTTGTGACGCATTTCCCTTCTTTCAATTAATTCGACTGCGAAGTTACCACAAACTCCATGTGGGCACGCGCCCTTTTACAAGACGTGTAATAATAATGCCACATATTCACATATTGTACATAGACACTCCGGAAGTTAGCTCACTCTTATCTAGCCGGAGTCTGGAGAAGCGCTAAAGAAGACCTCCAATGGCTATCATCTTCCTAATTTGGATATTTAGCTTTTTGAAACACGTGACCGGTAGGATTAGTTTTGGAAGCGCGCTTACTTTTCGACTTCACGTCTTCAAATCGGTACGACATCCTACCAACTGTCCTCACGCCGCTCTCGCCATTTTACATCCCGTTTACGCCCTCAAACCATGCCTCCAAAGGTAGAATAAAATCAGACAATTCCCGCAACGGCCTCCGCGTCGCGGACGCGTGTTATCTGCATACCCGAAGTGCTGGATCTTATTTTCGAGTATAGCGAGAAAGCGGACAATGCTCGTTGTGCTCGTGTAAACAGGGCGTGGTCGGAAATCGCACTGAACCATGTATGGTGCGAATATCCTCCACTAAAGGCTCTGTTCCAGCTCCTTGCTCCTCTAGTCGTGTCCGGTGACAGATCGCAGTCGCCGAGCAAACTGACTCTAGTGAGTCCTCACTTGGTTCATTTAGCGACATTCTTTGAAATAATCTGACTATGGGAAGATATTTGCACGTGTAATCTATCCTAACGACTGGAAGAGGCTTAACTCGTACGCAACGCGCGTCAAAAAGCTCAGCATGACCACCTCAGAAATGGGTCATCATAATCGACTCAAGAATACCATCAGTAACCGTGTGTTTACGGAGGTAGCGCTCTCTCGTCCGATTGTGCACATTCTTCCTCAACTTGAGGTTCTTCACGTGGCTGTAGATATCCCTACCTCCTGGTTGAGATACGCACTCCTCTTCTTGCACAAGTCCGTTTCTCTCGTAAGCCTCGCGCTTCCCGCCGACGACCGCAACGCTTCGGCGACAACTCGGTCTCTACTCAACGAAATCCATGGACGTTCTCCTGAAATCACAGAGCTTCAGTTGCAAATTCCGTCGTCAGTCAAGAATATCGAAAACGAGCTTTGTCATTTGCTCAGCGGACTGAGGCACCTGGAGAGGTTATTCCTATCTCCATGCCTTCTCACAACGCCTGTAATCAACTCAATTGCACTGCTCCCAAACCTCATGACCGTACGCTCATTAATACCTCGAAGTGGCGGCTCTGTGACGGACATAATGCAATTCGAACCGCCGAGACTTAACAATGCGTTCATGTCCCTTCATATTCTGGAAATGCAGGGACAGCTGACAATGGTCAATCGGTTCTTTTCGTCAAAAATGTTTCCATTACAGCTTCATACTCTTATAATCGACATGGTGGCGCAGAATCATCCATCGGATTTACGACCGTGTCTCGATGCCCTCGCTGCCTCCTGTTCGAGACTGAGTAGTCTCGCATTCGTTTTATCCAGAGATCCTTTTGGAACCCGCAATGCCGAGCCGATAACCGCCCATGCTCTGACCCCACTCATATGCTTTCCATTGCTCGAAACGTTTCAACTCGAATTCTACGAGCCAGTCAGCATGGCGGATGACGAGCTCGTCGACATCATCAAGATGGTGCCCATCATTGCGAGAATTGTATTTAAACAGCGAACCCCTCTCGTTTGCTTCGACCTCGCTCACTTTGGGATTCCTCGCCCTGCTCTCAAGGGAACCAGCGGCCGAGAGATTGGAACACTTGAGCATTTATCTCGATGCTGCCAAGATCGAGGACCTCCCCGAGGTGGAGGGCTATCTTGAGGACATGTGCTCCATATCATTCGGCACGTCTCCGACCCCTGTCTGTAAGGACAGTTTACTGTCTTACTTGAGCTGTTTGATTCCGACGACCTGCAAATTGGACGTGGACAAAGGACTTGATGAACAGGTGTACGAAAAGTGCCCTCCCTCCCTTGCAGCCGAAATGGAGAAACGGCGTTCCGTTTGGGAGAATATCGGGGAGACTCTACCGCTTCTCACCAAGATCCGCCAGGATGAGCGGGATCGAGCGAACAAGAGGGCTGGAATACGGACGGGGTCCTAAGGACATTCATCTCAAATTATGCCCTGAAAGCGGGATGAGCCGCTGTCGGCTACGCAGTTTGGTGGTAGAAAAAACTTTCAAAAGCCGTTTTACGGACGGAAGAAGTGTCATCTGCCATTACGGGTATGGCAGGCAGGTTGGTTGAGGAGGGTTAGTCGAGGGGTGTCTGATTTTCACTGGGGGAGGACGCGGAAGAAGATTGGCTTGAGAACACGCTGATTATACCCCGTGATCCCCTGCCTAGAATACGTCTTTATAGTTTCGATTTTGAGGCAAGGTCAGACTTGCGCTCATCCACAGTAACGCCTAACGGTTCGCTAGTACCCACAGGCGAATGGCCGCCACACCTCCCGGAGAAGTGATGGTTTGAGCTGGCGGTCTTGGGAACAGGCGTCGTTGAGGAGTCTATCTAAGGATTTCTGGAACTCTAGCAGTTCCCGACTGCAACAAGGAAGGGAGTATAGTCAATGCGGCGCTTAACTAGGAAAAAGTGGAAACTTCAGTACGAGAGAATCCAACGAACGGGGAAGTCGTGCTGACAAACTCACTTGATTCCCGATTGGGATATTGGTTTTTTTCAAACTGTCAGCGACTCGGCGTGCCACAAGCCTTGAATCGCTGAGGCTCGCATGTGCACGCAGATGAAGGCGGACACACGGAAGAGGCTCCCGACAGCAGCAGAACGTGTCGTTGGGACTCGGGAATTGTTGGACACCATTTTTAGCCACAATACATGGGCAGACAATGCTCGCTGCGCTCGCACGAGCCGTGCGTTGGCAGATCTTGCCTTAAATCATGTATGGCGTGTGGATCCTCCGCTAAGGGCTTTATTTGGGCTGTTAGCTCCCTTAGTTCGGAGTTCGGAGAGACACATTTTGGTGAGTGTCGAGAAAGTCCGTTTATGAACATTCCCGGGCATCTGAGTACTGCAAGGTCTTTGAACGGGCCGTCGTTCCTGATGATTGGAAGAGGTTCATTCCGTATGCAGAGCGCGTTAGGGAACTCGTCATAGATCCTTACGAGGACGAGAACTATGTATCCAGAACCTTCGTTGGCGATAGTGTGTTCACGGAAGTATCGGTGACTTGTCCTACTCTTTGCATTCTTCCCCGCCTCGAGAGAATTTATATCCACTGCGGTGCCTCCCCTACGTCATGGTATCGACACTCGCTTCTTTTTTTGCAAAAATCCATCTCCTTTCTATCCTTGGAGGTATCGGAGTATTACCGTATGGCGAAGGATGCACGGCCACTGCTCAACGAAATTACATGCCGTTCACCAGCTATAACACAGCTTGAACTCTCATCTGGTTGTTCTGACAAGGAATTTGAACATGATATTTGTCTCCTGCTGAGTGGACTGAAGCATCTGGAGACGCTATATTTGTCCCCGTGCAGGCTCACAGCACCGGTTCTGCATTCCATTGCACTGCTTCCCAGCCTCAGTCAAGTCGGCATGCTACCTCACTATTATGGTTGTGCTTTTGCAGAGGATGTTACACATTTTAAGCCGCCGGACTTTGATAATGCGTTCGCGTCTCTCAGTGACCTGTCAATTCAAGGGCGCTTTCTTACAATCACCGAGTTCTTCTTGTTCAAACGCTTCCCACTTAAACTTCGCACTCTTTCTATCAACATAACTAAACATGATCCATCCCCGGATTTTCGGTTATGCCTCGAGGCTATAGCCGGCTCGTGTCCAGGATTGAAGAGTCTTGAGCTTGGCTTGATAGGCGACCCTAACGTCGGTATAATGAGCTGGAATGCCGATCCAATCACTGCTCACAAACTATCTCCACTCAAGTCTTTTCCTTTATTAGAAACGTTCCACCTCAAGTTTTACGAGCCAGTAGACATGACAGACATCGAGCTTGTCTCCATCGTCAAGGCGTGTCCGTCGTTGCGAAGTTTACATTTGAACAGTTGTCCCCTCTCGCTCGCGCCGAC
The DNA here is from genome assembly GCA_024195185.1 of Coniferiporia weirii. Classification (NCBI taxonomy): domain Eukaryota; kingdom Fungi; phylum Basidiomycota; class Agaricomycetes; order Hymenochaetales; family Hymenochaetaceae; genus Coniferiporia; species Coniferiporia weirii. The sequence continues at coordinate 47,309 of JAKOPK010000168.1, forward strand.
CTCACTCACTTTGGAGTTCCTGGCACTTCTTTCCAAGGAGCCAATGGCGCAGAACCTCGAATACCTAGGAGTATATTTGGATGCTTCGGAAAGTTCCAATCTCGCTGAAATCGGGCGCTGCATGAAAAGCATGCGCTCGGTGTCGTTCGGCACGTCCCCAGTCCGTTCGATTAATGACAGCTTGTTGATTTACTTGAGTCGGCTGCTTCCAGTGACATGCGAGTTGTGCCTTGATGAGCCAGAACAGTCATTGGAATTTTCCGATGATGAAGTGAAAGAGATGGGTCAGCGGCTATCGGTCTAGAGGGAGGTTAGAGAGACCCTCCCGCTTCTCACTTTGGTTCGCCAGGACGAACGAGAACTGGAACGCGGAAGGACTTAAATGCGGTCGCAACGCGACATCGTAGCGTATTCACATCAAGTCACAGCTACATCTTTGAGCGCGTGGAAATAAGTCGTTTGGAATGGAAACGCGGATTTGGTCAAACGTATGGGCTTCATAACAGACAAAGAATAGCCAGGTTTCCGAGGGAGGATGGTGACAAAAGTGCCGTTTGGAGTAAGCTTAATCATACTGATGTACGTACGCTAGCTATTTGTATCATTCTGTCGACATATGTATGACATATGGACTCGGCGGCGGTTCCTAGACTCATTACGGATTCTTTCAGGCCTATGTCAGCAACTGCAGCCGAAATACGAAAGCCAGGGCCACTGGATGAAAGATCTTTCGCCATTTCCTCCTAAGTGCTCGCCGGTCGAGTATATTTGATGCAGAGGAGAACAAAAGATGTGAGGAAACTTCGGAGGGCTGACAAATCCATACTTGCAGCTCGGTTCCAGATTAGGATATTGTCTTTTTCTTTTTCTTCAGACTTCAACTTGCCATTTCGCTGTCCAACTGGGGCTCACATTTACACCCCCATACCTACGAAGCATAGCGAACTTTATCCGACTAAGCGTAAGAGGTCAGCGGCACAAATCTTCCTGCGACCGCGATGGAACGCGCTATTGGAATCCCTGAAGTACTGGACACCATCTTCAGCTGTAACTCAAGGGCGGACAATGCTCGCTGCGCTCGCACGAACCGCGCATGGATGGATCTTGCCTTGAATCAAGTATGGCGTGTGAATCCTCCGTTGAAAGCTTTGTTCTGACTCTTAGCCCCTTTGGTCCCTGCGGAAGAATCAGATGAAATGCTTTTGGTGAGTCCTTTCTTGTCGATCTCTTTGATGCAATTCCTGATTATGTAACCACTGCAAGGTATTTGAACGTGCTGTCGTTCCCGGCGACTGGCAGAGATTCAATCAATACGCAAAACGCATCAGGGAATTCACTCTAACTCCACACGAGAACTACCTAAGGAGATTGCCAAGGGGTCTCATTGGTGATAGCATATTCATAGAAACGTCGATAACCCGCCCTGCTCTATGCATATTTCCCCAGCTCGAAAAACTGATCATTGATGACGACTTTCCTGCGTCTTGGTTCCGATATTCAATCCTTTTCCTTCAGAAATCCGTCTCCTTCTTGTCCTTGACGATACTGACACGCGACAATATGTCAAAACATGCACGACCTCTGCTCAACGAAATCCTTTATCACTCACCTGCTTTGACGTGGTTTGAACTCTCATTTGGTTGTTCGGTCAAAGGGATCGAAGATGATCTTTGTCTTCTGCTGAGTGGACTGACACATCTGGAGACGCTATATTTGTCACCGTGCATGCTCACGACGCCGGTTTTGCATTCCATTGCACTACTTCCCAGCCTCAGTCAAGTCGGCATGCTACCTCACTATTATGGTTGTACTTTTGCAGAGGATGTTACGCATTTTAAGCCGCCGGACTTTGATAATGCGTTCGCGTCTCTCAGTGACTTGGCAATTCAGGGGCGCTTTGTTACTATCACCGAATTTTTCTTGTTTAAACGTTTCCCACTTAAACTTCGCACTCTTTCTATCAACATAATGCAGCATGACCCATTCCCGGACTTTCGACTGTGTCTCGAGGCCATAGCCAACTCGTGTTCGGAACTCAAGGAACTCGAAATCGTTCTGTCGGTCGACTCTCATACAACATGCCGTGCCGATCCGGTCACTGCTCATGCTCTATCCCCCCTTGGATATTTCACATCTCTCGAAACATTCAAACTCGAGTTTTACGAGCCGATAGACATGTCGGACATTGAGCTTATCTCCATCGTAAAAATGTGTCCGTCATTACGGAGTTTGCATTTGAACAGCTGGCCCTTCTCATTTGCGCGGACCTCGCTCACTATACAATTCCTAGCTCTTCTTTCCAACGAGCCAGTGGCAGAAAAATTGGAGCATCTAGGAATTTATCTCGATGCTTCGGAAACTGCCAATCTCGCTGAAGTCGGGCGCTGCATGAAGAACATGCGCTCCGTGTCGTTTGGCGCATCCCCAGCTTGTGCAATTAATGACAGCTTGCTAATTTACTTGAGTCGGCTGCTTCCAGTGACATGCAAGTTGGACTTGGATGGGCCGGGACATATACCGCCGGGATTGTCCAATAGCGAGGCGATTGAGTTTCAGCAGCGGCTATTAGTTTGGGAAGAGGTTAAAAAGACTCTCCCACTTCTCACTCTGATTCGCCAGGACGAACGAGAACTGGAACGCGGAAGGGTTTAAATGCGGTCGAATGTGGCGCACTCGGACATCCTAGCGCACCCACATCAAGTCACAGCTACATCCTCGAGCGCATAGAAACAGGTTGCTCAGAATGGAAATGAGGATTTGGATCAAACATACGGACTTCATTACAGCCAAAGAATAGCCAAATTTCCGAGGGATGACGCAGCAAAGACAAGTGTGCGATTTGGAGTGGGCTTGGTACTGATGTACATATGTGTTATTTAGCTCACAAGAACACATAATCATATAGCTGTCTGGATGATGTTTTCCATCATTCCTGGATGGAAATTGGGCACGGCGGAGACAGATTAAGGATGTGAAGGGCTTGTACGATATCTACCAGGAGCAGTGCTTTTGTCTACTATTGCAGCGTGTTTTTCCGATGCATTATTGCGGGCCTAAGAAAAAATAGTCTAGCTATTTGGACCATTCTGTCGGCATCTACTAGATGGTTAGTACGGATTCTTTCGGGCCACAAATCAGTAGCTGCGACCGAAATACGAAAGCCGGGACTGCTGAATGGGAAAATTTTACCACTCTGCCGCCGCATAGGTGTTGACTGGGTCGAGCACGGTCGAAACGGAGAAAAAGAGAGAGGTGAATTTCGGGTTTCCAGGACTGACAAACCCATACTTGCAGCTCGGTCCCCGATTAGGGTAAAGTTGTCGTCTTCTTCTTCAGACTTCAACTTGCCATTTCGCTGTCCAACTGAGGCTCACATTTACACCCCCATACCTACGACGCATAGCGAACTTTATCCGACTAAGCGTAAGAGTCAGCGGCACAAATCTTCCTGCGACCGCGATGGAACGCGCTATTGGAATCCCTGAAGTACTGGACACCATCTTCAGCTGTAACTCAAGAGCAGACAATGCTCGCTGCGCTCGCGCGAATCGCGCGTGGATGGATCTTGCCTTGAATCATGTATGGCGTGTGAATCCTCCGTTGAAAGCTTTGTTCTGACTCTTAGCCCCTTTGGTCCTTGCGGAAGAGTCACATGAAATGCTTTTAATGAGTCCTTTCCTGTCTATCTATTTGATGTTGTTTCCGACTATCTAGCCACTGCAAGGTATTTGAACGTGCTGTCGTTCCCAATGACTGGCAGAGATTTAATAAATATGCGAAGCGCATCAGGGAATTCACTTTTACTTCATTCGAGGACTACTCAAGCGATTTGTCAAAAGGTCTCCTTCATGATACCGTATTCATAATAGTAGCAATGACCCGTCCTGCTCGTTGCAACATCTTTCCCCAGCTCGAAAAGCTTATCATCGATGGCAACTTCCCTGAACACTGGTTCCGATATTCAATCCTTTTCCTTCCAAAGTCCATCCCCTTCCTGTCATTGAGGGAACCAGATTGCGACGACACGCTAAAATATCTACGGCCACTGCTCAACAAAATCCTGTATTATTCACCCGCTCTGACGCGGCTTGAATTCTCTACGGACTGTGCGGTCAGGCAAATCGAAGATGATCTTTGTCTTCTGCTGAGTGGACTAACACACCTGGAGACGCTATACTTGGCCCCGTGCATGCTCACAACCCCAGTTCTGCATTCCATTGCACTACTTCCCAACCTCAGTAAAGTCGGAATGCTTTCTCAGAAGTATGGTGTTGTTTCCTCATGGGATATTACGCATTTTGAGCCGCCGGACTTTGATAATGCGTTCGCATCTCTCAATGATCTGGCAATGCAAGGGCGCTTTGTTACAATCACCGAGTTCTTCTTGTTTAAACGCTTCCCATTTAAACTTCGAACCCTTTCTATCAACATAGTCCGGCATGATCCATTCCCAGATCTTCGACTGTGTCTCGAGGCCATAGCCAACTCCTGTCCAGGACTCAAGAAACTCGAAATCATTCTGTCGACGAGCCTTCGTACACCCGAGACGTGCCGTGCCGACCCAATCACTGCTCATACCCTATCTCCACTCGAATACTTCGCATCTCTCGAAACGTTCGAACTCGAGTTTTACGAACCAGTAGATATGACAGACGTCGAGCTTATCTCCATCGTAAAGGCATGTCCATCGTTACAGGGGTTGTGCTTAAACAGCCTGCCTCTTTCACTTGGGCCAACCTCCCTCACTCTGCAATTCCTCGAACTTCTTTCCAAGGAGCCAGCGGCAGAGAAACTGGAGCATCTGGAAATTTACCTGGACGCTTCGACAATCTCCAATTCCCCTGAATTTGGAAGATGCACGGATAATATGCGTACCGTATCATTCGGCGCGTCTCGTGTTTCCAGGTTTGATAATAACTTCCTATTTTACTTGAGCCGATTGTTCACGTCGGAGTGCAAACTTGTCGTGGATCCAACCGACGGTCCAAAAGCCCGTGCCGTTATCACACATGATTCCAGGGTATCGCAACGGGTATCTACTTGGCAGAAAGTCGAGGAATTTCTCCTTCTCCTCACACGAATCCGTCAGGATGAGCGGGAATTGGTACGCAAGAGGGCTGAGGTACAGTCGCAAGTGCACGCCCCGGTATATATGCATTAAATTACTGCTCCGCTCGGGCGCATGCGGGTTGCACTAATCCACTTGGAACCAATTCGCGGATTGGAATCAAATGTGCGGACTTTTCAGTGACGGTCGGATGATTTTCGAGCATCTATACAGTTGGTTGGACTCTGTGGCTCACAATGAGCGCACCTTTTATGCGTCTAAGATGTTTAGCGGGAGGTTTGCGTTTAATTTAGCTGAGAAGGTTACATAACCATGAGACTTTTCGAATATCATTCCCGGATGTCGTACAAAAAAAGGTACGTGCACAGATGTTGAGCACAGCAAGTGCCTCAGCGCAAGTGGTCTACGGGCCGGGGGCGTGGCCTTGTGGTGTGGGGACGACAGGTACACACCGTGGGAACATGCCGATCATTCTCGACTACTCCGTGGTTGGATCACCGATTCTCCTGGACTGCCTTTACGCGGACCTGACTTGCTCATTTGCTCGTCTAGCACTTGTTCCCCATCCCCTATTCCGAAATCCAGCACATCCTTGCTCTTATAAACGAAAGCACACCGATGCTGTTATTGGCCAATTTATTATGTTCGATTAAAATGCGCATTTGGAGACTGCACAGAGAAACATGGATGTTTGATTTCATTTTGCAAAGCCGCTATCACTCTTTAGCTATGCTTTCAGGGGCTAGATTATAAGGGCAGAGCGCGGGCCGTGGCCTTTCCGGCGATTGTGGCTTTACGACGCTTCTATTCCTTTTTCGGCACAGCTGAACAGATAGTGGCTGGGATAACCGTAGGTGGTGCTAATTCGAAGTGGCTTTGCTAACAACATTCCTCGATAATATGTGAACACTCCGCTTTGATGCAGCGTGGTTTAAACATTGTAGGGCCATTTAATACCTCAAGGCCAGCGTCGTGTCCTTCCTTCCCCACCCCTCTTGAATCACTGCTTAAACAGCACACATTTTATTGTCTCAAAGCATCGTAATGCACACAACCTTCCCAATGTCGCATATTTCCGCTGCGATACGAGTCCTCGATATACCAGAAATTCTGGACCACATCTTTAATCTCAGCCACGCCTCCGACATCGCCCGCAGTGCACTCACATGCCGAAACTGGTGCGATATTGCACTAGACCACCTCTGGGAAAAGTCTCCGTCGCTGTTAAAGCTTCTTCGTATCCTCGGGCCCATAGAACGTGTGGAGTGGAACCTTGAGAATAATGTCCCCGGGCATTACCCTGGGCCACAGTGGGTGGGTTGCGTATCTTCAACCTTCGCTGGTGGCGTTTCCTGACTAGTTCGCCCCCAGACGTTCGGCGACCACGTACTTACGAGCGATGACTGGGAAAGGTTCATGACATATTCCCGCCGCATTAAAGAGATATCGTTAATGGATGAGGACCTTCAGTTTTCGACGAGGGCTTTCGTTGCGATCGCGCGAAGGTCGGGCCGCACGCTTGATACGTTGCTCCCGAATCTCAAGGGTCTCGTTTTCGAGGTCTATGCAGAATTCTGGCGGGTACACGTTGAAGAGGTCGAATTCTTCATGAACGAGAGGCTGATGTCCATATGCCTGAAAACGATGGAGTGGTCCGAGGAACTAAGGACTTTGCTCAAAGAAATTCCCATTCGTTCGCCGAAGATCACGGCATTCAGTTACGACGCATACCTCGCAGACGAGGAGGCTAAGGATGGGTTGACGACTCTCCTACCGAAACTGCGATGTTTAAAGACTCTCTACGTATCGCCCAAGTTACTATCCGCTGAGGCCATGGAAGTCGTCTCGGCGCTGCCAAACCTACAGAAATTTGATGGCATGGGCGAGACGATCAGCGAAACGATCAATAGAAACGAGGAGGAATATTCGATTCAAATGCCGATGGAACAAGTAGGCGCGGGCTTTCCGGAACTTAGGGTACTGCTCCTGGAGAATTCGCTCTCGGATGTCACTCACTTCTTCCGACACTTCTTCCGACACGGAAATTCGTTTGCGAATCTGCGAAAAATCTCCATTGAGATTAGCGACAGTACTACTGCAAAGGTCCAAGCTTGTCTCGAATCCATTTCAAGTGCATGCTCTAGGGTTCAAAAGATCAAGATATTTCAAAACAGGCACTCTTTCGCCATGGTTGGGAGTGCTTGGTCTAAGGACGTGGAACCAATAAGAGCCGAAACATTGTCGCTTCTCCCCTCCTTCCAGCACTTGATGGCCTTCAAACTTCGAGTTGTGCAGCACTTAGACATTAAGGATGACGAACTTGTGCATATCCTCGTTGGATGTAAAAATCTCCAGACACTGTGTCTAAATTGTAATCCACGACCCGACCTGAATACGGCGCCTACGATTGCCGTACTTTCTCTCCTTGCACAAAAGAAATTAGCTCTGAAGAAGCTGTCCCTCCTTGTGGACGCGGGGATGCGTGCCTTCCCCCGGGTGACGGGCACATTCCAAAGTTTGGAGAGTATTGATTTTGGGTGCTCCTCTGTTCGTATGAGCACAGAGCTGGTGCTATATCTTAGCAAAGTGCTCCCAGAGTCGTGCAGGATTAGATGGGAAACGGAAGAGGCCATATGCTCAAGGTGCGTGTATTACCAGTCGCAGGAAGACGCACAATTCGGGACGTCGCGGGAAACCTGGAGACGTATTGCAGACCGCGTCCCGTTTTTGAGGCAGATGCTGTTGAAGGAAAGGGCTTCGCTTACCGATAAACGTACCCGAACGGACGCTCAGAACCAGACGTAGTAGAGCCGAACTTACTCCGGTCTCTGTAATAAATCCTTCTTTGTCGTACATACCGATCAATTCATGTTAGCTTTTTAGCCAGCCTTTTTTGCAGCATTAAAATTGACATATAAAATCACGGGGAAACCAGTGTCGGCGCGAGTGTTCTCAGGTACTGGCGTCTTCTTGCTCAGTGATAAAATTAGGTCGGATTAAGCGAGTTAATAGACTTCAAAGACCCTGATGCGGGCCGCCTACCCACGCCGATGCCTAGACTGCGGTTGTGCCTGTCGACATATTCGTTTGGACCCGTGCGTTTCTAGGGATTTGAGTGGACGAAGGGGGAGGCAGAGAGCGGGGACGCGCCCGCAGCCGAGAGTGATCGCCGATCTGAGCTGGGGAGAAGTCAGGCGTCCGCCCCGGATTATGTAATGTGCACACGGGATCTCAGGCACCCAGGCAACGTTAACCGTACGCTTTATCGAATATCCATCATTCCTGGAAAAATAGGAGTCTGGGGGAGTGTGTCAGATGGCCTGCAGCGGCCCGCCCCGGATTCTACTCGCCTTGGTATAAAGCGACTCGCTTCCGCCTTCACTGCTCTTCGTGGACGATTTGCCTCTCTCCTGCTCGCCCTCCCTCCTCCACACTGCCCAGCGCGATGGATAAAGAGTCTATCTTCAAGAACAGTCGCGTCTACTGTATGTCTCTTCTCCATCGTCCGCGGTCTTCCTGACAATTCATCTCCTTCTTTTTTACAGTCCTCGCGTTTATCGCGTACTGGGGTATCGTTCTCTTCGGTTACGATACGTACGTCTCTCCTCTCCTCTCCCCGTCTTTTCACGACTGCTGAACTCGCTTATCAGTGGTGTTGCGGGTTCGGTCGTCTCCCAAGCCGCGTTCCAGAACCATTTCCTTGCGGGTCCGGATGGTGTGATAAATAAAAACGACGTTACCAACCTTTCAGGCAACGTCGTCTCGGTTCTCCAGGCGGGTGCATTCTTCGGTGCTCTGGGTAGTGCTCCGATATCGGGTGAGTTACGTCTGCAGTGTTCGGGTCCATGTGCATGTCTTCCATCGGTGTCGGGCGTTCTGCGGACATGGATTCCCGCTTTGGGCGCATCAGTGTTCTTTATTGTGTGGCGTGACGCTTATAGCACACAAAGTTTGATGCATTGATGTTTATTTTCGACTTGGCGTTATTCGTGTCCCTTTTCTGCGGAAACTGACCCGTCTCTTCTCAGCTCGTATTGGTCGGAGGTACACCCTTCTTGGATTCACTTTGATTTTTGCTCTCGGGGCGGTAAGCTACCTGTTCTACTATTGACAGCTTCCCGTGATTGAACATGCATGATTATAGATTCTGCAAACCATCGCCGGTGTGGGTGGTCGTGGCATAGGCTACATCTATGGTGGCCGAGTGGTCGCAGGTGTAGGCGTGGGTGCAATTTCCGCCGTGGCTCCCGCATATGTATCAGAGTGTTCGCCGAAAAACGTCCGTGGTCGCATCACCGGTCTTTTCCAGATTATGGTTGCTATCGGTGTGATGATCTCCTATTTCATTAACTGTAAGTTTCTTCTTCCTATTCAATCGACTCGCTTCCCGAAGGATTCTGATACTTACTTCGTTGTATTCAGTCGGTATCAGTCAACACAACCCCAACGGCCCTCGCGTATGGCAAATCCCCTTCGGTTTCCAGCTCGTGCCCGCAGGCATCATGTGCATCGGCCTTCTCTTCGTCAAGGAGTCGCCCCGTTACCTCGCATCGCGTGGACGCACACACGACGCGCTCCGCAACCTCGCGTACCTGCGCAAGGAGCACATCGACAGCGAGGCTTTACGGAACGAAATGGCTGAGATTGAGGCTGCTATTGATGAGGAGCGCGAGGCGCGCAAGGGTCTTGGAGTGAAGGAGGCGTTCCTCGGAAAGGGAAACCTCATCCGATTCGTTATCGCGTTCTTCATCTTCTTCCTCCAGCAGTGGGCGGGTCAGAACTCGGTCGGCTACTACGCACCGCAAATCTTCACGGCTGTAAGGATACACCTTCTTTCTGGCATTACAGAATGATTGAACTGACATCCTTGTTAGATCGGCTACAAAGGCGCGACCAACTCGTTGCTTGCATCCGGTATCTACGGTATCGTTAAGGTCGTCGCCACCGCGATCTTCGTGTTCTTCTTCGTCGATTCGATTGGACGTAAGCTCTCGCTCGCGATCTCCGCATTCGGCATGGGCACGCTCTTCTACATCATCGGCGCGATCCTCAAGACGCACCCGCCTCCGGCCACCCTCGTCGATGGCGCGGCTCCGCCGACTGCTAGCAAGGCCATGGCCGCCATGCTGTACATCTACGTTGCATTCTACAGCATGGGCTGGGGTCCGCTCCCGTGGGTATACGTCTCCGACATCTTCCCGACGCGCACGCGTCACTACGGTCTTGCGCTCGCGAGTGCAAGTCAGTGGTTGTGGAACTTCGTCGTGAGCCGCGTGACGCCCAACATGATCGCGACCCTCGGCTGGAAGGTGTTCGTGATGTTCGCGACGATCAACATCGGTGCCATGTTCATTTTCTCGCTGTACGTCTACCCTTTTGTCTGCGGCATTTTCCCGGTAAAGGCGGTAACTCATCTGTGCCCTTCTTTTTTTTTTCGCTTTCCAGGGTTATTCCGGAGACGAAGGGGAGGAGTCTCGAAGAGATGGACATCATCTTCGGCTCTGTTACGCAAGCACAGCGCGATGCCAAAATCAAGGAGACCAAGCGCGGTACGTCTTCCGAGCTACAACTCCTTACTAAAATAGCCATTCTCATATCCAAAATCATTGCAGCCATCGACCACGATATGCACGAGACGCACTCGGACCCTTCGGCAGACCTCGAAGCCAAGGTGTAGGCGTCTGCATTACTCTTACTACATATGTTGCGGCATCATATACCCGCGACTCCGCTTTCTGTCTTACTTTTAATGACATCCTGGGAAAAAAGACTTCGTTGTTGTTATTTCCGAACTTCTGTTCTAACGTAGTTTTATTTTCTTCGTCCCTTTTTTATGACATGCATTTTCCCACCTGACTGTATTTGTACTTCCTCTGCGCTGATGGTCCCTACTTTTTCTCTGTGTTTGAGTGTGCGCTGAGTTGTGAGCATAAGAATTTACACCGGCGATTTCAAAAGTGAAAGTGAAATTAAGGCTAAGGCTCGATGTGCACCCACAAGCGCCGGGCCAGAGTCATGTGATTAAGAAGTCAAAAATAGCCTCTCCTTCCAAGGATTTGCGGTGCGAGGGTCCGACTCGGAGGAAGACTTGACCCGCTTACTTGGACCGAACTCCCTGAGGATTGCAAATATACACATGTACGTAGGGTAAAGAAGAGAAGGCTAATAAAAGAAGGCGAAGTCGGAAGAAGCCTCGTGGCTTTTCAGATGATTTATGGCTCCGGTTGCTAAGCCGGGACTCGGGTGCGCGGGTCAGGCAAGCTTGCGCACTAAGCCGTGTTTTGGTGGACGGAAAATAGCAGGCCAAACAATATTCTTAAATTTATAAACGTACTGAGTGAGGTGCTCAGTTGCAGTGGTAGAAGTAGGGGCAAAAGGATATCAGTATAAA
>JAKOPK010000169.1:0-46441 GCA_024195185.1 Coniferiporia weirii
AGCGTGATCAAGGGCGGCGTGTACCATATTGAGCCTGTTCGGTTCTCGATCAGCAACGTCGGCACGCTGGGATACATGGCTCCGGAAGTACTGTTTGGCGAGTACTACTCTTACCAATCCGACATGTATTCGCTGGGGTGCATATTTCACGAGATGACGTTTGGCTTTCTTCCTTTTCCACAGAGAGACGCAAGACAGCTCGTGGAGGCGATAAGAAATTACGACATCCATATCCCAATGTATTCGGTCGACTGGAATACTTATAGCCTCATGATTCAGCTGCTTTCGGTCAATCCTTACGGACGGTTGAATGCTGCGGGTGCGAAGTGTCAGGCGTACTTTTCCCTTATCGACTGGACACATATCGAGATGCGCGATTATATGGTTCCTTCTGAGTGGGCGCCTCCGATCCGTGTTGTTGACAACGGCAAGGTAATCGGGAAGGAGGTCCTTATTGACAAATGTGCTTTGCGTAGGAGACGGACGTATTCGCCTCTCGATGACAAGTTCGCGATGCGACAGCGAAGGCCGAACGTGAGACGACCGGTCCGTCAGCAAGCGAGGCAAGAAGGGACGAGCGTCGGGCGGATGGTTCTGGATCGCATCGACCGGGCGTGCATACGGCGCTCGGGGACCGATGTCGTTCGCGACGTTGTGCCCCGAGTCGTCGAGCCCTCGGTCGTTGAGGTCCAGCCCAACGCTCCCATACGCATCGTGCAAGTTGCAGTGGAGAAGCGCACTTCCGCCATCGACATTCCGATCAATCGAGGGAACGCGGATCGCGGACAGGACTTCGACAACCAGGTTCTTCCAGCCTCCGATTGTTCGATTTCGGCCGTCGACGAGTTACTTCTCAGGATGTCGGGTGGCCACGGAGGTCGACGCTTGTTCGTTGCTAACCATGACAGTTCATCTAGTTTCGGGTCGATAGCGTCCGACGCGGAGAACGACACGCCTGGCCTGCCTGGATTGTACGTTTCTGGAAGCACGCTCTCACCGACGCCCGGGCCCATCACGCCGATCCGGGGGCAGTCAGGGATGCCGGACGCCACCGACTCGAAGGACTAGGAATGAAGGCCCCACAACGTCGAGATGGGGACCGGGAGCGACGATGGCGCGATGAACGTGGAGGGATGAGGGGCGGCGGATGCCGTTCCTTGGTGGGCCCGTGGTTTCGTTCCGGTTAACTGGTGTTTTCCTCTCTTTGTTTTCTTTTTTCTCATTCGCCCCCATGACCCCTTCCTATTCTCATCTTCATAAAGTGTATGTTCTCCCCATTCGATCCTTGAGCGGCGAGCAGGGGAGGCGAAGGCACGCGCTTCCTCTGCTCGCCGTTTAAGTGAACCGGAACTGGGGAGACGCCAAAAACATTTTGTTTTAAGAAAAGAAAAACATTTCTCTTTCTTCCCCGTCTCCCGTCTCTTGCCTCTATTCGTCTAATTCCCTTATTCCCTATCCTCCATCCCCATTCCTCCTCCGTTTCCCATTCCTTCGATTCGAGGTGCTTCTTCCGATCGGCGACAGCGGGTGCGTACGCCAGGGGAGCCGAAGGCACTCGGTTCCTCTGTGCACCGCCCATTGCTGTATCATCGTCGGAGCACTTGCACCCACCCATGTCACCCTGCAATAACGTGGCGGCGAGATAGTCGAAGGCACTCGACTATCCTGCCGTCTCGATGTCGCGGGGGGCTGGGACTGGGCGCATTGAAGCACCTCGAACTTCTCTTCTCCCCTTCCTATTCTATTCATCCCGAACCCCCTTCCTTTCATACCCCCTAATTCTACCTCCTCCACGTTCAATACTTATCCCATCCCCATTCCCTTTGCCCTTACTGTTGTTCCAGGTTCCCTTGTCGTTCGGCCACCAGCTCTCTCGCCTGCCGTCAATTGTTCTTCAGGACCAGCGCCCAGTACAGGGGGCCCAGGACCCCCATAAGTCTCTTCCTCTCTTTGCATTATACTCTCGATTAATGACTTTCTTAGCTCGAGCGACCCTTGTCGCTGGTCCGTACTTCACTGCGGGCCCGTCCGTCAGCTCCAGTCCGCCGTCAGTCACTCAGCAAGACCAGGACCCGTGTCTAGCACAGGGGACCTATGTCCCCTATAAGTCTCTTTCCTCTCTCCTCTTCGTACTCCATTTCTAACTGACGAATTTCCCAGGCCCCCACTCATCGCCTGCACCCGCCCCCGCCTACCACCGCTCGAGCGCCCGCTCCCTGTTCCCCGTTCCCCAATCATCGCCCGCTTCGCCAGCGCACTCCGACCTACATGTATACCGGGCAAACTGTAGCGAAGAAGCCAAGACCTCCCGCGCCGCTGGCACCGGCGTCGGCATAGCTTCCCGTCAGCCTGACCCCATTCGGTAGCGCATTCGTATCCGTATTCGTATCCGTATTCATATCCGTATTCAAAGTGATCCTGGGATCTGTTCACTGCATCAGCGGCGCCCTCAGCACTCCCATACTTCCTACTTATTTGCGTTTGTATTCATTCGTGTATGCGCCGTGGCCTCGATCTCCTATGAAGTCGATGCTAGCAATTATATTCATTTTGTGAACTTTATACACTGTTCATCGCGCGCCCTCAATTAAGATCTCGCCTCTGTCTTGAAGGTCGCGAAACTGGGTTTCCCATTCCCAGTCGCTTGACGCTTCCTGGCATGTAGTTGTTGAGTCTATCATCTGAGAATACGGAAATTGGACCGCTACTACTTGTGTGCATCTTCCGCTGCGTTTCTCGACTCACGACCTTGGATCTATCCGGGAACGGGGTAGGCGAAGATATACTTTTTGTCGCTCTTCAATACGTCCCAGCTTTACATAGGCCCTGGACCCTTTGCAGCGATTCGATGTCGGACCCGCTTTTGCAGGCTTTATCTATTGACGGTAATTTTCGAGACGCCAACGACCGCGTAATTATTCAATTGTGTTCTAATCTCGAGATGCTTTGGATGCTTGATGTGTACGGGCTACGGATCCGCGAAGTATCGCATATGATATCTTCAGTGTGGTGTCACTCGAGAGGCTTTCCAGTCGGAAGATCTGTCTGAATGCAGATGCGACAGAGAGTTCATCGGAGAAGGGCTTGAGTTGCGCTTGAACTCGCGATTTGACGATCTTGTGACTTTTCAAGGAGCGACTGAAGCTGCGGGTCGAATGAGGGGATCGAAGCGCGGGGCGAGAGTCGAATATCTGTGGCAAATGAAATGCAACTCGGACATTTTTCGACGTACAATCAGAAAGATGTGCACAGCACTTAATTGAATCGTCGTCTCTTAACCTTGTTAATCAGGAGGCCCTCGGAGCAGATAGTCGCTGTTGATTTCAGGATGCGCCGGTGCGCAGAGAATGTAGGCTGACACGTCGGGGAGGGTGGTAATATCCCCAGCTAGTAGAACGACAAGCGCTGCCGGGGTTAGTCAGCGCCTGGGCGATGGCGATAAAATCAGGCATTAGGCTCGCGCAAGGGCGGGACAGAAACATAAACGCTAAGGCCGAGGTCTAACGTCTAGCTTTTGTAACCCAGTGAGGTTTTGGCCTGTATGAATAAGACTGACGTGAGATGAGATTCGTTATAACCACGTTCATGTCCCTCTCTCTTCCGGATCTGTTATGACGAACCGGAGTCAGGGCCGAAGTAAATCTCGACTTGTCCATGGCCGTCACTTCTCTCCGTAAACGTAGTAGCGATGAAAGGGGAAGGGGAAGGGCACTGGCATCCAAGTTTGCTTTTCTTCCTTATATCAGTCGGACTGAAGACCTAGTCAGGTTCTCGATGCACGTAAGCGCTGACTGGGGAGAGCGGGAGGTTGAAAATTCTGTTGGCGCGTTGTTTTTTCCTGTTGACGTGTCATCAGCTCGTGACGCCTACCTACACAGCCAAAAACCGTCCACCTGCGGATTTTCGGGCTCGCGCGAAATGGTCCAGGACAATGAAGCCGTTTGTCCCTCGAGAGAATCCTAGTGTGCGGAATGAACCGATCGTATGTTCACCTACAAACATATGATGAGAGCTGCGGGCGAGTTGTAAACGGCCAACGCAGCCTCAGAGAACCCCGTGGGAATATCCTCAGACCTGGGACTTTTACCACCATACACCCACTCCTCTCCCATCACTAGGAAGGACGCTCGACTGGTGAGTACTTGGTATCATAAAATTGAAAACCCATAACGTAACAAGCGAAGCTTTGACTAGAACAGAAAACAAGAATGAATTCCCAAAGTCATGCAAATGAAATGCCTGCGTCCGATGGTCAGGAAACGAAATTTTGCAATTCGTTCTGACCGCCACTGCCCGTTTGGCACAAACCATTAACAGCTCCATTAACTGCACAAAAACCACTCTCATGGGTCGGAACTGTTTAAGCAGGTCGTAGACTCGTAATCAGTACCTCCGCTTCGCTCTGGGCTTGACAGATCCGAATCGACCCAATATGTACGGTACGTGCTGACGTACGAACGCACAGCTCACTTGTTAAAGTGCGCTTTTAGCTTCAAGCGTCCTTTGAAAAGAGGTGAGCGCCCCTTGGGCAAGGGTGTCGATGAATTTGAACCACCGGCTTGCGGCTCCGAAACACCGTGACCACTGGGGATTCCCCCAGGATTGGGTATCGTGTATGGAGCGTCGCCAAAGAGTTCGGCAATTCCCAGTGATTCCTCGTTCTCCAGAATTGATCCCGAGTGCGCAGCAAGCGACGCGAAGAAGCTCTCATGCTCCACATCGGCGCGCATCCATTTCTCCCGTAGAAAGACCTCGAATTCTGTGAGCGAAGAAACCTGCACGAACTTATCCGCACGACGCAGGCAATCCTCCCATAATGACTCCACCACTTGTCTCGGATATCCTAACTCTTCGATACCACCGGTTTTCCAGTCGACGAGAAGTGCATCTTCCGCAGCGGCAGGAAGAATGCGCTTAAGGTCGGTCCTTTCACACCGGAGTTTAATAAATAGACGACCTTCTTCTGACAAGAGAAATGTGCGCCTACTTGTGGAGCAAAGCGACCAGGTCGAACATCGCCTTCAGTCTTCGCAAGCGCACCACCCCGCCCATAGGTACGATTTCATCGAATTCATAAAAGAATTGGCTAAATGCAAATGCGACTTGGTAATCCACGCCCTCGAAAATCCATTCATTGTACATTTCAACGTAGCCAGCGTCGGCTCTGGAGCTATCATCCACGGCTTCCCCGCGGAACTTTCCACATTTTAGTCCAACAATCAGTGCAACGACATCGTGGAGAAGCTCTGCAAACACCACCGCCCTGAGTTGTCCTAATACAGCCAGCATGCCCAGATTTTGTATGCCGAAAAAGGACGTGAGCTCCAGAAGGTCCTTAGTATATCTGGCAGCCGTGAAATTGTAAGTAGAAATTCCGGATGTCCTAATATATGGTGAGTCAAGGATAATCAACAAGACACAATGGAGAGGAAAACTACCGTAAATCCATGATTGCATGAATTATCGCATACTGAATAATGCGAGAAACATTCCGAAGGGGGGGCTTCCCCAGACGATGCTCCTGGACATATTCGCGTGCGTAAAACATAATCTCGCGGAATTCTGTATCTTTAAGATATGATATGGCTTGTTCAGACCAGAATTTGAGTTCGTCATGTACTTCATTAGCTGATCCGGAACCTTTGATTTGCTTTGATGCGGAGCGGACAGCCTCCAGAACATAGTCGCTCTGTAAGAAAGGCAACAAACTTGGGCATTCCTTGGCAAGGAATATAATGTTCCGAAGAGCAGAAATTCGCTGTGGGACCGAGTTCGATCTTCAAGTCGGGGTTGTTGGAGCAGAATATCTTCAATTGGTTATACAAAAATATTAGGAATGAGGCGTACCGAACATAAGCTGCGAGCTTTATGCATCCCGACATTATAGCTGAATTTACGTGGAATCTCCATCCTGTAAATTCAAACGCAAACCCTTCCGCATAAAAGGGGGTCACCTCCTTGATGCGCTTCGAAATTGCGTTCGCGTTTGGTCCCACCTTAAGCGCAATGCGGCCAAGGCAATTTTCTATCATCTTCCCAACTACCTGGCTTACATACTTGTCCATGATGCGACCAGGTCCTGTATTATTGGTTTGGGTGCTGGTGGAAGAAACTGTGGCAAGAGAACATTCGGAAAGCAAGTACGCGTTTGCAGCATGGAACCAAAAGTTTCGCGCATGTGTTTTCCGATAGTGCTTTTTGCGTCTTGCATTACGGCGGTGAGGGTCAGTCGTATCAGAAGTCTTGGGACCTGAAGACCCTGATGCGTCCGCAGGCTCCGGGGGAGGCCACGGCATACCGCTAGCCACGTTTGCCACGCCCTCCACTATCCTGCCAGCCGGCTGGTATACATACTTGTCGATAATTCTCCCTGGTCCGGGGAGGTCAGCCTCTGTGCTCAGACTGGACGAGGTGATTATGGAGCAAGTGTAGGTGGATTCATCATCATCGTCGTCAAAGTATGCCATGGGGGGCTTCAAATGGAGCGCTGTTTAGTACGTACTACGAGAGGGCTTAGTAACTGGCAGACTTTTGGACGGTAATAAGGCAGAAAGTAGCCAGGAGATCGCGTGGAGGCCGGCGTTGACCATCGATCTGCTAGGTGACACACAGCGCATGGTTCACCGAGCTTCTTGAAGGTTTGGGAAATGCACAGATCTTTATTCCGTATCCAGTTTACTTACATCAGCTTGTATCGCGTAATACCTACATGACCAACAGCATCGGTCCCTTAGGTGCCAGTGGCACCCGGGCCCCGGCTAGTAGTTTGTCGCCGTACTGAGGTGAGTATCGTATATTCATGACATGCGTGAAGCGTATTACTAATTAATATTGTAGTTGCTCTCGCACATACAGGTAGATACATCAATGATAGATGGGGTATAATAAATAAACAAAAGGCTGAGGAATTCAATGACGAATACAAGGAAAGCAAATCACAAACCCGACTCAATCCGACCCAGAATGCACATACTCACTTGTTAAAGTACGCTTTTAGCTTCAAGCGTCCTTTAAAAAGAGGTGAGCGCCCCTTGGGCAAGGGTGTCGATGAATTTAAACCACCGGCTTGCTGCTCCGAAACACCGTGACCACTGGGGATTCCCTCAGGATTGGGTGTCGTGTATGGAGCGTCGCCAAAGAGTTCGGCAATTCCCGGCGTTTCCTCGTTCTCCAGAATTGATCCCGAGTGCGCAACGAGCGACGCGAAGAAGCTCTCGTGCTCTACGTCGGCGTGCATCCATTTCTCCCGCAGAAGGACCTCGAATTCTGTGAGCGAAGAAACCTGCACGAACTTGTCTGCTCGGCGTAGGCAATCCTCCCATAATGACTCCACCACTTGTCTCGGATATCCTAACACTTCGATAGTACCAGTTTTCCAGTCGACAAGAAGCGCATCTTCCGCAGCGGCAGGAAGAATGCGCTTAAGGTCGGTCCTTTCACACCGAAGTTTAGTAAATAGTCGACCCCCCTTTGACAAAGAAGATGTGCGCCTACTTGTGGAACAGAGAAACCAGGTCGAATATTGCCCTCAGCCTTCGCAAGCGCACCATACCGCCCAATGGCACGATTTCATCGAATTCATAAAAGAACTGGTCGAACCCAAATGCGACTTGGTAATCGACGCCCTCGAAAATCCATTCATCGTACATATCACTATATCCGGAATCGGTTTCGGGATGCATATCCCCACGGAACTTCCCACATTTTAGCCCGACTATCAGTGCAACGACATCGTGGAGAAGTTCCGCAAAAACTGTCGCCCTGAAATGTCCATATACGGCCAGCATGTTCAAGTTTTGAATGCCGAAAAAGGACGTGAGCTCAAGAAGATCCTTCGCATATCTGGCAGCCGTGAAATTGTATGTGGAAATTCCGGATGTCCTGACAAATAATAAGCCGAGTAAGTTACTGAAAGAAATACAGTCAAGACGGCTATCACCGGAAATGTGCTATTGCCTGTATGATCGCGTACTGGATAACACAAGACATTTCTTGAATGAGTGGGTAATGTTCCAGACGGTGGTACAGGACGCATTCGCGTGCGTATTGCATGAGCTCATGGAACTCTGTGTCTTCCAAATATGCTACGGCTTGTTCAGCCCAGAAATTGAGCTCTCTTAGTTCTTCAGCGGCGACTTCGGAGCCTCCGATGCGTTTCATGGATGCGGCACGGACGGCCTCTAGAACATAATCGCTCTTGAGGAAAGGCAGCAGACCTGCGCATTCCTTGGCAAGAAATATAATATTCCGGAGTGCGGAAATTCGCTGCGAGACCGAATTCGACCTACAAAGTGCCGTAGCAAAATTATTGTCAATGAATTACGAGAATTTGGAATGAGGCATACCGAGCATAAGCCACAAGTTTCATGCACCCGGACAGTTTGGATGATCCTATGGAAAAGCGCCATCCTAAAAACTCCAATGCAAATCCCTCCACATAAAAGGGTGTGCCAGCCCTGACGCGCTTCGAAATCTCGTTCGCATTCGGCCCCACCTTGAGTGCAATGCGACCGAGGCAGTTCTCTATCATCTTCCCAACTACCTGGCTCACATATTTGTCAATGATGCGTCCGGGTCCTGTGATATCCGTTCGGGTGCCGGTGGAAGATACCGTGGCGAGGGAACATTCAGAAAGCAAGTGTGCATTTACAGCGTGGAACCAAAAGTTTCGCGCATGCGTTTTCCGGTGGGGCTTCTTGCGCCGCGTGCGATGGTGTGGGTCTGCGGTAGTACCAGAAGATTGAGGATCGGGATGTGCCGACGCGTCTGGATGTCCCGGAGACTGTCGCCACGGTATACCGCTAGCCACGTTTGCCATGCCCTCCACTATTCTGCCAGCCGGCTGGTATACATACTTGTCGATAATTCTCCCCGGTCCGGGGAGATCGGACTCTGTACTCAGACTGGACGAGGTGATTATGGAGCAATTGTAGGTGGACTCATCGTCATCGTCAAAGTATGCCATGGAGGGCCCGGCAGTGTTTAGTGCGAGAGACCTTAGAAACTGATGGCAGACTTTAGGGCAGTGATAAAGCAGAAGTTTGGCCAAGAGATCGTGTGGAGGCCGGCGTTGACCATCAGTCCGCTCGGTGATACACAGCCCTTGGCTCGAGCTTTACATTTAGTTCCATGCGAGCCGACGTCCGTCTGCCAATTAATACTAGTACTAGATTTCCCTGCTAGTGCGAGTAGCTTTAATACTACTGGATATGGAAGTTTGCTACTATAAATGGGTGATCCACTAGTACTGGTTCCTCCGAATCGGAGCTACAATAATGGACGATACTTACGAATACGAACTGATTTACATAGTGGTCCTCCTTGACGGTATATCAGTGGCTTATCTATCCGATTGAATCAGTCAATAGTCAACGCTCGATGGAGTCGGTTGACGGTTGCGGTCTGCATATGTACGGTCACTAAGTTATGTAATTGGCAGATCTTGCCCTTCTCATCACGGCTAGACTTTTTACATTAGTAAAGATACTGTAGTTTGATGCCTCGATCGATTCCGAAGTGCGGTTTGATCCCGACTTTGTTATTTCATGCCAGAAAGTTATGCTGCCTGCGCGCTCTTGCCGTCGGACTCGGAAGAGGACGAGCCGCAATGCAAAGTGAGTATATTACGTAAGGGCACCAAATAGGCTAGAGATGGAGTGAGATCGAAGCTCTGCTTACAACACATGAATGTTTGTGCTTATCTTGTAGCTCCTGTATTGGTGAGCAACGACTACATCTTCCTTCACATGAGAATACGCTAATATTGGGCCCAGACTTATCAGAGGATAATTGAATTAATTCGCATCGATTAAACTCATAAGCTTACGTCCGAATCCCGCGCGTGTGAAGTCATAAGTCGATTGTTTGAAATAGGCACCCTTTTTTTCTCGCAATTGGAGAAGGAGGTGTTCCGGTGGTAATCGGGGAGTGCGAACTTCAAGTTCACAATGAAGTTGCATACAATCGGAGAAGCGTCGATATGTGACTTGGGGCATATTTATCCACTGCGCGCTTTGACCATCCCATTTACGGCGGCCGGTAAAAGTCATGAGCTCTATTGTAGTGACTGCATATATGACGCCAACCCCTAAACTCTGTACTAGTCAGATGTTCAGTGCCGGAGCATTGAAAGGCGACCAATGGTGGATATCTCACTGCATACGTGCCATATGCGACTCGAAATCCCTCGGAGACTCGGTAAGACGGCTCTCCACATGCGGTCTATCATGTTGAAATGCATTCACTGGATCATTGCTTCGGCTCTATCATCAGTCTCTTTCGGCCAATACTCAATCAATTCGGGCCATAGTCCGTTCTTCCACCCACTTTCTCCATCTCGGCTAAGATGCCTCGCAGATAAATCGGTGGCAAAGTGCAGATAATCGTCATCAGTGATATTAAAAGGGAAAGAAAGCCTCCACCAGGTGACCCGGAGTTGGGGCACGTTGAGCGCCGTGAGATCGACGCTGGTGTCGATCTTACCTGCTTATCAACATCGGCGTTCAATCAAGCCGCGCCCGGTTTGAGCCAATAGCACATATAATGTCCGCCTTCCTGACCCATCCACTTTCCCTGCTAAACTTGTTCTCTTGTAGCAGATACACTCGCAGAAGTAAAAACCAAAAATGCCGCGCAAAGTTATGATTGGGTTTGGGGTCGACGCCGATGCGGTCGCAGGCTGGTGAGTACTTATTATAAACAGTATTCCCTCATGCGCTTTGGGATCGTATGAGATGGATACTGATCATATACGCATACGCGCACATCGACAGGCTTGGATCGTATGGGGGTGAAGATTCCCCAAGCGATATCTCTCGTGTACGTGTTTGCCACTTCAAATGCCCAAAGACGGATGCTAGTCTCCCAACATGCTGAGGCCGGTTACAGGGAATGTATGCTGGCGAGGTTGGCACTTATCGCCTTTTGAAACTCTTCAAAAAGTACAACATCACGACAACGTGGTTCATCCCTGGTAAGGATTCCGATCACAGCTCTGTTTATCTTCCCTAACATCTACTTCGGCATTCTGTGATGTTTTCTAAACATAGGACACAGTCTTGAGACGTTCCCCGAACAGATGGCTGCAGTACGGGATGCGGGGCACGAAATGTATGTCCCTATCCGAGTTAATGAAATGCTTAATAAAGATTGACGACATTACACAGCGGACTCCATGGCTACTCTCACGAGGTGCGCGCTTCTTGCTTATATTGAGTTTGACTAAGTTGACTGGAATGTATTCGCGCTCGGCGTGAACAGAACCCCATCGGAATTTCGGCAGAGCAGCAAAAGGACATCCTTGACCATACATTCGACCTGATCACAAAGTTCAACCACGGCAAGCCGCCGAAGGGCAGCGTTGCTCCATGGTTCGAAATCAGCAAGGAAGGTGTGGACATGATGCTGGAGAGGGGTATCGAGTATGGTACGCATTTGGACCGAAATTTCTACTAAAATAAGACCCTGCGCTCATTGTGCTTGAAAGACCACTCGCACATGGCACACGAGTAAGCGCCTTGAACTCCGGAGAGAAGTCGTAAACTGACCCGAGTGTGTGTATGGACTTTAAGTTCCCAAGCATATTACCTCCGCGATGGGGACACCTGGTCGAAGATTGACTATACCCAGAAGGCGGGTACCTGGATGAAGCCCTTGGTGCGAGGACAGGAGACGGGCTTGGTTGAAATCCCGGCAAACTGGTAGGTTATCAAACGGATAACTCTGAGTAAACTTCGATCTAAAAGCGTTAACTGAAGGTACCTGGATGACATGCCCCCCCTAATGTACGAGCCTTTACCATCCCTGGCTTTTCGTCGAACTCACCCTCCTTTCTAATATAGGTTCATCAAGGCTAGCCCCAACTCTCATGGATGGGTGCGCTTCTCCAATTTGTTTATTCCTTCGTTTCCACGCTAGAACTTCCGCATCTCCGCAGGTGAACACCCGTGACGTACTGGACCTGTGGAAGGATTACTTCACATACCTGTACCGGTTCGTTAACCCCGCATTTCCTTATTCCCTGATTCCTCTTGTATCTCGGCACTTACTAATAAGATGCATTTATCAGCGAAGAAGAAGATTTCATCTTTTCTCTGACGATCCACCCGGATGTCAGCGGGTACGTTCCTAGCTCTCGTCGCCTCGTGCATAGCTAATCGCGTATTCTCTCATTCCGTTTCTTCTAGTCGGCCACACATCCTGCTCATGCTCGTGCGTATTACTCAATCTGCATATACTTCTTAGCGGCTTGCTAAATAAAGACGTGTTCAGGAACAATTCATCGAATGGATAAACACACACGAGCACGTCCAGTGGGTGCCTTTGATAGAAATGGCGCGTGCGTTCCGCGAGAAGCAGGCACCTCCTGCGGGTGCGAGATTGCCCGCGAACTTCAACCCAAACGCTTAGGAGCGGTAGCGGCAGCATCCTCGGCTTTATCGGTATGAAACGCTTGAAATTCTAGGAAGCTAGGAAGAAAAATGGATGTATACTTAAGCAAACTGTACGAGATCGCAAAGAATTCATGATTGTTTTATTATCAATTACACATTTCTTGAAATGAGTAGGACGTACTCACAAAGATATGCCAGCTCACGGGGCAGCTGGGAAGTTGTTACCGCTATTCAAATTTCAGTGCGCTAAAGGCTTGAAAGGAAATCGCGTCGTTTGCTCATGTCTTGAATCTCTTGATGTACAATTGCGGAACGACCCGTTAGCTGTGTAATGCATATGGAACAGCGTTTCAAACCCAAGCGTTAAACGGTGAATCTAGACTTTTTTTTTCAATTCAGAGCCGCTGTATCGCAGCATAAACTTGACGGCGACGGTTGAGGTTGGCGAAATGGTCACGTCTGGGACGTGACCTCCTGGTGACTCCGCCACATGAATTGGACGCGTCACCTTCGGGCGACGAGTACGCGTCTTCTAGCAAGTCTGTCTATCCTCCGTCCTTCTCCATCCACTCTCGTTCCTTGAACCCCCAGCAATCTACCAGTCATGGTGAGTAAACCATCACAGAAATCTTCATGTTTATCTCACGCAAGACAATAGTCGATCATGGAATATAACGGCGGCTCGGTGGTGGCCATGGTCGGCAAGGAGTGCGTCGCCATTGCGTCTGACCTGCGACTGGGAAACCAGGCGCTCACTATTGCATGCAACCACGAGAAGGTCCTTACTTCCAGTCCTTTTGCATCCTTTCAGCTGAGACTGGATGTTTAGATCTTCCCTGTGACGGACCGGATATACCTGGGCTTGCCAGGACTCGCAACAGACGTTGCGACTCTGTACGTCATCCGTCCTCCATATATGCTCTCAATTGACCTTACATCGGCAGCCGCGAACGCTTCCGCTACCGGGTGAATATGTACACAATCAAAGAGGAGCGCGAGATCGCACCAGAAACGTTTGCACGGCTCGTCTCATCGACGTTGTACGAGCGGCGTTTTGGCCCATACTTTGTTGAACCTGTGATCGCAGGACTTGGGACCTCTCCTACCGGAAAGATAGAGCCATTCATCGCGGCTACCGACCTCATCGGATGCCTCAACTTCGCCCGGGATTTCGTTGTGAGCGGGACTGCGAGCTCAAAGCTCTTTGGTGTTGCGGAAGGCTTGTGGGAGCCCGATCTGGAGCCCGAAGACCTTTTTGAGACGATCAGTCAGACTCTCCTGAATGCGGTCGACCGAGATGCATACTCTGGTTGGGGTGCCGTCGTGCACGTCATGTGCGTAACCCTTTTATCCTTTTCAGCGAGATGCTGAGGGAGTTCTTTTTATACAGCACTAAGGACAAGGTGATTACGCGTACACTGAAGGGGCGGATGGATTAAACTACTGCATGTCATTCAAACTGTATTCTGCTCTCGTTTTGATGCATCTTATCTATCTCTTGTTGTGCTTCTCAAACATATAGACCGTTGGGGCGACCTCATAAAAACCAGATTGCCCCAACACAGCTGTCGCCTCCCACGTCAGCGAAGATACTCTAACACTGCTAACAAGACTACGATCCGCTAGGCTTCTTTTTGTACAGGACATTAAGAGCTCTGACCCGATTTCAAATTATAATAACTCGCAATTCTGAAGCACCACAACTCCATGAAGAAAACCTTTCTCAATTAAACCATGAACCACTTCAAAGCATAAGGCAAAATCCCCTCAGCACTATACTTGCACCTTTTTCGAATCATGTCATTGTATTCCCTCTGAACGTGCACGAACAGCTATCCTCGCCTTCAGTCAGAAGGGCGGTATCTTCAGTCTCGTTCCGTAGGCCTGAAGCCCGTGGGCATCCGTGCGTTTACCGTAGGCTTATTCTTTGCGCGAAATGCGCGCGCCATCTCAATCATCGGAACCCACTGGACATGCTCGTGTGTGTTTACCCATTCGATAAAGCGTTCCTAGAAACATACATTGGTGAGTGCTCATAATTTATTACATGTGCTGGAAATGTGTTGCCCCGTCTCAACGTTAACGCACCAGCATAAGTAAGACGTGAGGCCGGCTAAATTGTAGCGGGTGGACAAAAATCCGTCAGCTAAGTAAAATAGACGGTCAGAATTTCGGTTTAAAAGGCTTCAGACGTACCCGCTAACATCTGGGTGGATCGTTATGGGAAATATGAAATCTTTCTCTTCACTGGAAAGAATATCTTCAAAAAGAACTAGCAAGGATGGTGAAAGGTCGACGGACCGATAGCAGTACGAGAACGTGTCCTTCCAGAGGTCTTCTACATCACGTGTATTGACCTGGAAATACAAAAGATGAGGTCTGTAAAGCAGCTCGAGTAACTAGACAAGAGTACGTACCCATCCGAGGGAGTTGGCCCTTGACTTTACGAATCTACAGAACATCTAAATTATTTTCCCCCAGATGGTATGAAGGAGACACAGACATCAAAGGGGGGAAGTCATCCAGGTACCTAAGCCATCGTGTGCATTAAGGAAGGCATGTAATTGATCGTACAGTAGCGCAGTGCTCAAACTCACCAATTTGCCGGGATTTCTACTAGACCGGTCTCATTTCCGCGCTGTAGGGGCTTCATCCAAGTATGAGCCTTCTCGTTGTGATCGATCTTCGTCCAGCTATCCTCGTCGCGGAGGTAATATGCTTGCGAGCTGTATTTACGCATATGTTCCAACTGACGTAACTTATCCCTTAAAGCGCAGGTAACTTACTCGTGCGCCATGCTTGAGTGGTCTTATGCAGCTCAGTGAGCCTCACGACATCGATCCACAATAAAGGATGGCGCAGACAATGTGACGTACCGTACTCAACACCCTTATCAAGCAGCATGTTTGTGCTCTCCTTGCTCGTTTCCCATGATGGCGCGACGTTGCCCTTCGGGGGGATCCCGTTGTTAAATTTGGTAAGAAGGTCGAATGTATAATTGAGGATGTCTTGCTGCTGTTCCACAGTCATCTTGAGGAGGCTCTGTTCGGCGTTCCGATGTCAGCAGCGGAAATTGTCGTGAGCTGCATGAATCGCGTTGCCTCATGAGAGTAACCATGAAGTCCACTGTACCCGTCCACAAATCATCAGCAATCAATCGCGCAGGAGCTCATCTTAGATACATACATCTCGTGTCCGGCGTCCCTCACTGCAGCCATCTGCCCCGGAAACGTTTCAAGGCTGTGTCCTATTAAACAAGAAGCACAGGGGTGATCGGGGAAAAAGTCAAGCGTGATCATAAGGGTGATTTCCAACCAGGATATCTGATAATCCTCACCGGGAATGAACCACGTTGTCTTGATATTGTACTTCGCAAAGAGCTTCAAAAGGCGAGGCGTCCCAACCTCACCGGCGTGCATACCCTTCGATATTCATTATTTTTTATATTCCGAAGTGAGCGCGTCTCGTGTGCCAAATGATTAGTATCCATGAGGGTAAATACATACGCGAGATATATCGCAAGGCGAGCCCGGGTCATCCCCCCTGAGTCGACAAATCCTGTCGGCGCGCGCACTCATACAATCAGCTCTGTCTGTCTTCGTTTCCCGCGGAGTGAATGCAGCGCTCACCAACCAGAAACCGCATCAGCGTCTACCCCAAAGCCAATCAGGATCTGGCGTGGCATTTTCCTACCGCACAATGTATATCACGATTCTCGAGCTTGCTAGTGACTGACGGCTGGAGTGAAGTCTGAAGTAGCACCAGACCAGGCGGCACGATACTATCTAGGCTTGCATTCAGTGAGCGTGAGAGTGAGAGTGAAGCATAGAACCCAGACACTCTCGAGTGGGGAAGGTATGGTGTTTTAGCTCCTACTCATACCCGTCCTATCTTATGGAAAGCACTGTACGAGATACATTCAAGTTAACACTGGTTTAAGCTTGTCGATACGAAGCTCATGCTCCGAAAAAGCCTAACTTTTTGTATAGTACTAAATTTTGCAAACCTCTTGCATATATGTATAAATGTGTTCTGTTATCGCGTCATTCAATGTGCATAAGTAATCACTGTCATGCTTTACTTATGATTCACAATTTTCCAGGAGTCTGGATTCAGTCTTGGCTAACGATTTCAGCTGGAGGTGAGCCGTGGCAGCTGCGCTATATATATATATATACGTCGATCATGATGTAATATTATACAAGGCCTGAAGGTGCCAAAGGACAAAGTAAACTCATATTATTTGTTCCCTTGAAGTCAGTTTTTAATCTCTGCGATTTCTTTACGAGAAGGACTCTTTCAAAAGCTACGGAAACGTAACAAAACCCCACACACAAATCCAAATTACACAGACTTTGTTTACAGTCGAGTGGCCAATTATGTAATTGAGGTACATAGTGTGGGAAAGTACATGTATTATAAAGTTCCTCGGGTAATCATGCTCATCCAACAATCTGTTACAGCAATCGTCTCATTCGTTGGCTTGCGAAACTTATGACACCCCGGCTACATGCAAAAGCAGATCAGCAACTACTGATTTCTCGCAAGAGAAAGGATACGTACCCTCAGCTGCGTTGGAGCGAGCGTCTCTCTCTCTTTGCGTAGTCTGGGCTCCCTCAGGACGAACACTTGCAGCTTGCTCTTCACGACCCTTTTCTGTCGCATGCGTCTGTGGAGCACCCGTTGTGCCTAAAATGAAAAGTGGGTAAAGGGACGAGCATGCTCGTTAATGGGCGTGGAAAGAAGGAAGTAAACGAGGCTGCGCACCGGCCTCGTCGTCTGTCATGGTCTTTGTACCAAAATGTTCGCCACCTTGCTGGTCGGTGTCCATTTTCTTGGATTCGTCATCCGCTTTAGTCTCGCCCTTATCCTTGTCTCCTTTCCCGCTCTCGCCTTTAACGTCCTTTCCCTCCTTTCTCTCATCCTTGTCCCCCTTGTCTTCATCCCCGCTCTTGTCCTCCTCGCCTTGGGTCGGATTGTTTTCCTACGCAGTCCGGGAACATAAATCCTATTAGCAAAAGGCTGGCGTCTAAACGAGTCGTGCTCACCTCGTCGTGCTCCTTGCGTTTGAGCTCGCCAGTCATGCGTTCCTTCCCTGTATGCTTGAGGTCTTTGTCACGCTTCAGTGTACCCTTGATCGTCTCCTTCGCGCCTTGAACACGTTCGGATATCGTCTACAAAGCAGCAGGATCAGCGAGTTACGGCCTATCGCAATTGACTAAAATGCTCACCGGCTTGCTTTGCTTGCCGTACTCAGGACCTACGCCAGTCAATCTTCCTGCATGTAGCTGTTCAGGATATCCGCCCTCAGGTTCCGGCGGCGCGCCACTGTCGCCCTTTCCCTCTTTCGGTTCCATCCCCCCTTCCTTCGGCGCTGTATTCATCATTATCTCATTTTGGTCAGGTTCTCCCGCCTTGTTCTTCCCTTGATTCTTTGAGGGCGTTTGAGTGTTCTTGGACTGCTCGCTCCCTACGCTAGACTGTGAACGTGCACCGCCACTCTTTGCTGCGAGGAAGCCCGAGCGCGATGCTCCGCCTGCCTCGGGGGTTTGCGTGTTCGAGTCGTCGCCTTTAGGGAGGACGCTCACGTTTGACGCGCTGTCAGTCGTGGGTACACCCTCGCTGGAGTCAAAGCCCCACGCGCGCGACGCCGAATCTGACTGCGCGCCGGCATCATCGTTGCCATTCACGCGCGATGTCGAAGAAACCGGGGTTGAGCTCAGGTCCGTACTGTCGGCATTGGGCCGGATGAGTGCTGGGACACGATCGGCGGAAGTGGGCATGTGTGAATGGGGGTGGGAGGGGGACGTGGCTTTGCCGTATGGCTGGGGGGTGTTGGATTGCAAGCTTTGCGTTGAGGTGGACATTGTGTGTTAATCTCGTGAAATTTATTGCACTTTGAGTGATAACCCCTCAGGTTATATAAAGGCATTCGATGTAATGACGCATCGACACCATGCGGGTGACGTAGGCGTCGATGGTGCTCTATTTTTGGCGTGGCCCCGAGCCGAACGTTATTCTGGGTTCCTGCACTTTCGATTCGGCTGCTCGGCAAGTAACTTCCCCTTGCAACCACCTGGCGAACGGCGTGAAATAACGGATGTACGTATAGGGGCGGCGCGTAGTTGTACCACTTCAGTCTCATAACTTTTGCCTCCCGTTCTGACACAATCGCGGTATTAAATGCTACTTGTGGAGTGGAGTCGAGTGGTAACTGTGGTGCCACCCACAGCCACTAGTACTATCGGAATTTTGCGGTTTCTAACGTAAGCATGCCGTTAAACACTAACTGCAGGATACCGGTAAATGAAGTACAATATCAATGGATGTTTAAAATATTGACTACTTCAATGTAGTCTCGGTACTCTGACCACTTCCGATCCTTTGAGGCCTGCAACTACTTTGCATACTGAAAATACAAAAAGACCAAAACTTTTGCGAGTATGCTTGTCAATTTATAACCATCTAATGACGAAAGATTGACGGATATCCTCACAACAATTTTACCTTCATTTTTATTGGACTTTTCCTGCTATATTTCAGACTCAGTCGCATCATCACATTTACGGTCTCACAGACGCTCTTACTCATAGCGATGGGTCTGTTCCCTGTGTGGTAGGCTAGGTATTATTTTCACATGGTTTTTGGAGCAACTGAGCTGTCTTAATTTTGTGGGTCTCCGTAGTAGCACTCTATACTCATTCTACGACATCTCAGGCTGCATGAAGTGTAGGGATGTGGATTTTAGAAAAGCGAAACCTGCTGAGGTTACGACTTGAGTACTCCTGGGCCTGTGACGTAATTGTAATTATCCCCACAGTTTAATCACCACGTGATCGAAGAGTATATTTTCTGCCTTTCAACTCGACTATGCGAACGTTACTAGAACCCAAATTTGCTCGCCAGTCCAACCACCCGTCCGAGTTCCTTTAAATGGTCTTTTATTCTTCCATTGGAAGATATGGACTCTTTTGCCCAGTTGGAGAGCCAGAGGGAGTGACTTCGTTACTAATCACCGATTTACTCCAACAATTGGCACATCTCTTTTACACACTTGGCAAGTTCAACGAACTCTGGTATACGATTACCACCGCATGCGGCTGCCGTGTCTCCAGTCCCAGCCACAGTGCGCCCGTGGAGACATCGCCTTGGTGTCAGAGCTTACAGGAAGAGCACATACGCTCACGGTTAGCCCGTGTAACTTGAACCACATAGCCTCCTCGACCGTGTGTATCGATTTCCGGCACACGTTGACTTTTATCGGGATTCCAAGACTGAAAGAAATGCGCACGCACTAGGGAAGCTTCCGAAGAGGCTTTCAAGCCTCGTCGCACCATCGGGCAACGGCAGCCGACTATTTGCACCGCCGGGCCGTTCTTTTCATTGCGACATTCCGAAGAAGCTGCGGTATCATGTGACGGCACTCTCAAAATTTCGGATGATGGTCAGAGGAAACCTCGGAATCTGTATCCCTCGACTCGGAACCCCACCGTGCACTCTCCGAGCTTGTGACATTGCCTTTCTGGAACACATTTCCCGCCTGTGTCAATATACTTATCTCCGAGCGCAACTGCGGAACCGCAGAAAGATGGTCATGTGAGCCTCTGAAGGGAGTTAAACAACTCAAATCGACTGCGAAAGAAAACAGGAAGAGTGTACGAGACTATCTCTTACGGCTGCTTCAACATACGCATTCGGCAGCTTCGAACACCAGACGAAACGCGACTGAGCCCTTTCTTGGTCATGATTTTTTGCCTCCGAAAGGCACGCTGCAGGTATACCCCGAGTCGTCGCTTGTCTGTATACCTGGCACTGGGCGGCCCGCCCGCTACGCAACCGAGAAGTCTGTGTTCTGTACTTTTGTCCGTCCTGGGGTCACATCCTCATGTCTTCTAATGAATTACGGAGAAACATGGAGTCGATATCGAGGATTGATGGACGACCTTGCTGCTGGCATGTTCCACGACGGCAGTCGTACACGCGTGCGTCAACAATCGCTCTCCGTGTATAAAGGCGGTCGTAGCAAGAGTGCCAAGTTGTAGACCTGCCCCACTGACTCAGACACAGCACCAGTGACATTGCCCCTACAATGAAGTCCATCTCCGCTCTCGCCTCTCTTCTTGCTCTGATCCCTGCCTCTCTCGCTGCGTCGACGCCGGAGCTCTCTGCGCGGGCGACTGTTGACACAAGCGTGCACTGTGGACAATGGGACAGTGCCACAGCAGGCAACTACGTGCTCAATCTTGACCAATGGGGCATCAGCGGCGCGACCGGTTCGCAGTGCGGGCAGGTCACATCTTTGTCCGGCACCGACATCGCGTGGAAGACGAACTGGACGTGGTCCGGCGGAAGCCAGTACCAAGTCAAGACGTTCACCGACATCCAGCTTAACGCAGGCATCAATGTCCAGCTCAGCGAAATCTCCAGCATGCCGGTGTGTATACAGTCTCTCATTCAGATTACCATCAAATGGAAGGCTGAACACATTTGTTTAGACTACGTGGGATTGGTCATACAGCCTGTCGAGCTCTGCGGTCGCGGACGTTGCCTACGATCTCTTCACCGCAAACTCCGCGTCGGGCTCTAACGTCAACGAAATCATGGTTTGGCTTGGCAACTACAACGCCGGCCCGATTTCCGCCGAGTATAATTCTGCTGGCCAAGCGGTCCCCATCGAAACTAGCCTCAGCATCTCCGGCTACTCGTGGCAAGTATTGACCCACCTCCCGCTGAATGGCGAACGCGAGCTGATTTTTCCGTGTCTATTCATCACAGGAACCTCTACTTTGGCTCGAACGGCGCAAACAACGTGTATTCGTTTTTGCCGAGCTCGGGCAGTTCCATTACTAGCTTCAGTGGCGACATTAATGACTTCCTCACCGTGAGCCTCACTTCTCCTAGCTTGATTTCGGCATCATACGATCTCATGTCTTTGCGCACTGACTCGTGCACTCTAGTACCTTACATCTAAGCAAGGCGTAAGCACGTCACAATACCTTACGACCGCTCAGGCGGGCACCGAGCCCACGTCCGGAACGGGTACCCTGACGACGTACGTTTTTCTCCTATCTTTAATATGACGGAAGTGATATTGACGAAAACGATGTATTACCTGATTGGCTGGATTTAGTTCGAAGTACAGTCTCGTGATTAACAGCTGAAGAGCTACGAGAGTGGGCAATGCACCCTACTAGGCTGTTCTTTCCCCTTCCTTCCATTGATGTTTCTCTGCGGAGTGCGACAGAATGTAAATAATAGGGATCCGGGGAACGCTTTGTGTTATTTGCACTTGATGTTTGCAGCAGAATCTAAGCAGATGGTTCCAGGTTCAGCGCGAATTTGTGTTACAGATCGTAAAGTTAAATCAGAGCGCAAGTAGGAGGTCTAGGCATCTTCACAAACTAAATATCCGACCGCGCTTCTTCAACAACATTCCGACTATTCACGCTTAGGTTACAATAATCACCAAATATCATTTCTTCATTTCCCATTTCTGCTCTCACTCTCCGAATTCACCATCTAGATTTCCTAGGTCGAGACCGAGGCGAACGTTAAAATAAAAACCACTGCCTTGGCTTAAAATGCTCACAACTCTCTACAAGAATGGAAAGCCGCCCGTCGCGAGCGAGTCGGGTAACGCTTGGCCTGAGGACCCACACCCCCGCGTCTGCGCAGCCCCCGCATCATTATCAACGCTGATCACGATCTCTCCGCCACCAACGACGTCATCGAAAGAGATCCAGCACAGAGAGTCGTGTGCCTTTCCGTTAATAGTTACGTTTGTGACGTACAAACTACTGTTAGATGGCGGCGTCGCCGAAAGGGAAGTCGAGTCAAAGCCCGAAACCGTGAACTTCGTCGACGTGTTCAGGAAGTCGTTATGTATGGTAAATGCGGAGAGCAGGGGCGAGTTGAGCAGGAGCTGTTTGGACGAGGGGACGGGGTAGAGACCCAAAATGTGGAACGTGAGGAGAGCTGCCATCGCACCGCTGTCGTCGTTCCCAGGGATCTGTACAGTGAGGTTCGTTGGTCATGGGACATCGCTAAGTCATCTGCCACCAATAAATATACTCACGCCGCCGATCCCAGTTCCGAAGTCCTTGTACACTACGTCCCTGACTTGGAGAGCAGAAAGATCAGGTCTGTTCGCGTAATGGAATGCCAGAGGCATTGCGAAGGACGGCTCATTCCCAGCGAGGAAGTATCCCTTTGTGAAGTAATGCGATCTGCACGTTTCATTTATGAGCACTTCACGAATGAAGAGAAAAGAGTCGCTATTACTGACGTGCGATTAACGAATGTTTCCGCACCTCCCATAAGCTCCACCATGGATGACATGGAATGAGGGGCGAAGAAACTGTACTCCCATGAGGACGCTGATGGCAGTCCTGAGTACATAGAGTACACGGTAAAATGAAAAGAACCCACATTCATAAAATCCAACGTCATTATCCGTCCCACGAGCACACGAATGACCTACTGTGTCAAGAGGGGAGCAGTCGACAGGGTCGCTGAACGCGAATGTTCCATTCTGCAGGCAGTCAGAAATTTGTGCCTAATACCAAATGATACTCGCAACGGCTCACCGCATACCGTCTTTGGGAAAAGCCAGTAAACCCATCACTCGTTACATTGGGGTCCCAGACATTCATAAAGCCCATTGACCTATTTCCGTATTTGTAAATGTCGTCAGAGGACTTCCCAAGAGCAATTCCAGCTTGTCGGACAGCGAAGTCTCCTAGAGCGTACTATAACTTCTCTTAACGGATTCCCGAGTCCAAGGCACCGCGTCTCTTACCTCAAGCGTGCGTGATGCCTCACGCGTCGGAAGGCCGGTCGAGCCAGAAGGATCGGTCCAGTCCGTGGGGATATAGTCGAACATTTTCCAGGCCGTATTCTGGCGACCAACTGCCCAGACGAAATAAATAAGGCCATATATCATGGACTCATGGAAGAGATTGCGTACCCATGTACCAATTGGGAGGCTACGGAGTGAGGGTAGTTAGTACGCAAGAAGATTAGATCAATCTTTGAGATTTCACCGTATTTTCTGCCGTATCCACTAACGCTTGGTATAGATCGTCCACTGGAACACCTAAGTCAGCTCCGCGTGCTCCATATTTGACCGCAAAGTCTCCAAGAATAGGCATCCCGTCACTGCCGCCCTGTACATAACCCCTATGCGAAAAAAATGAGACAATTGTCCGGAAAGATGATGACCAAATTGGCTAACTTCTTTGTATTCGATCTGCATTCTGGGATGTATCCTAAATGTCGGATTCCCAGCATTAGTATAAAAATACCTTTAGCGTACGTGAGCGAAATGAACTCACCAGTGTCTCTCCATCCGTCTACATAGGCGTTCACAATTTCCGCCCACTCTCGAGACGAAGTAAGAGATAAGAGAGGGTGGACGGTCCTAAATGTATCCCAGGAACTAAAGAGAAGTACACGTTAGCCAGTCTGTCCAAATAAATTGAAGCTCAAGACTTTACCAAAAAAGCGCGTCATAAAATGGGTAAGGCGAGTCCCAGTACGGATTCTCGTCCGTGAGGTTGGCAGGTACAAGTTGAGAGCGGTACAGCTGTTTTGAAAAATAAGATATTTGAACCAGTTCGGTAAAACCGGAGTGGCAAGACGCACGGACGAATAAAGAAGCTCAACCACTGTCGGGTCTTCAGCGGAAAGATCAATCTCAATTCTGCTGAGGACGTCCTCCCACTTGCTGTCGGAGGCACTTTGCACGGCATCCCAATCCCAGTCGGGGATTTCCTCCTCGGCATTCGAGCACGCTTGGTCTGTGCTGAGGAAGGACACACCAAACCGCGCAACGACCGTCCGGGGTGCGGAGCCAGACGACGAATTGAATGATAGAAGGGCCCCGGCCTGGATTGTTGAGGGAGATGTTGTATACGAAAATGACAGCGTGTTAGCGCCTTGCGTGACGATGATGTCGGTGGGGCTGGAGCTATTGATCGACTGGTATGTTCCTGATTGCAATAATGTCTGGCTGGTGTTCCCGGGAGGGGCGAAATCATAGCAAGCGTAGGCAGTATAATTATCGGTTCCATAGCTCTGCAAGAACGCAAATAAGCTCTGTTCCTTGCGGAATGAGTCAATGTCTCACTTGGAGAAAAGTGCCCGAAAGAGTGACTCGGCTGGTTGATGGGTCTACATCAAGAGTACCGCCCTCGAATGACCTTTGGAGATCATTAGTGAGATCCACTACAACGAGAGTGTCGTTCAAATCAGAGGCGTAAGTGAAACGGATCAAGCCCGCTCGCCGAGTGGAAGTCGCCTCCAACTTGATGCCGTTGATGAATGCTGAAGTAAAGTAACCAGGCTTTGCCGCTTCATAAGCATATCATTAGATCTTTTTTCGCCGTTAAATTCTTTGTAAACTATACCGTCAGCTCCGGCGGCCCTCAGGGCTTTTCTTGCTTCAATGCCGACCGGACAATCTTCAAACGAGCAATTCGACAAAGGGAAGAGCGGGAAAAACCCGTATCCTCCTTCGGTGTTCCCACCAGTCCCTTCATCGTGCATAAGCGATATGCCTAGGTGAAAAGCCGTCAACAATATAACGTTGGCCCAATACTCAAGTAATCAAGAAGTACCAGTAACGGAGGAATTATCGGCTATGTAACCGGCTTGTCTTGGTGTTTCGTCGACGTCAATGCCAACCTGGAGTGGGGGTGAATCGTGATCAGCTGTGGCACTAACCTTTGCGCGTCCCTATGAAAGAACACCATTGCGAAGATGACAGCGTACCTTTACCATGGCATGAGGTACAGCAGCACCTGGAAAGGCATTTCCTCCGCTTCCACCGTTTGCTCCAGACGAAGTTCCAATAAACAAGTTAACAAGACTAGTGAGATTCGTCGGGGAGGCAGCACTGGCGGCCAAAGCACTCTCGAGTAGCAGCAGCACGAAGACTTTTCTGAGCATGGTACCCATCACCATGAACGACTCAGCGAGGAGGCAGACTACGAAAGGAGAACTTATTGCTCCCAGTGGGTATTTTCGCTTAACACTTGTAGTGAGCGGCTTTTGATCTCTGATCGCAGCGATTTATCACTTGACACGCCGAGCTTCGTCATTTGGTGCTTTGGGTGGATGTCGCCAACAGGTGACTACTGGGATACAGAGCGTAGCACGAGGTGCAGGCGCACGTTCAAGTCTTCGGCAGTCGCGGTTCCGCAACTCCTGCCTACTTTGCCATGGATATCATGACGCGACCCTTCCGCGGCTCACCCACGCTCTCAAGAACGTGCTATCACGGAAGAAAACTCATGTCAGAATCCAATTAAATAGACAGAAAGGACTAAAGGAGGTCCTTGCAAAAGTACTATGCACGTTGGCCATGTAATAAAGTAGAATGTTAGTAAATGTACATGGGCGTGGCCGAAAGGCACGTGAGGTCCTCCGAAAAATTAACGAACAGGTATAACACTGCGTTCCGCGGGATATGTGAGTAAGTGCTTCTACAATACGGGAGATGTGTTCGACGACGACGACCGGCGCCGGGCCAGATAAGGCATCGGTCCGCTGGGTGAAAGAGGCGTAGATGGAACGGAGGCAGGTGTGTCAACTGGACTTTGCACGCCCTTGGTCGCGTTCTCGGCTTTACCAGTGCCAGGCAAGGTCGGGCTCGAGATCCCCTGAAGGCTGGCCGAGGATGACGACCTTGAAGCGCGCAAATAGGGTCGGGCTGCAGACCTGAAAGGTTCCGTCGGGCTCGTCGGCGATAGCAGCTCAGATGAAGGTGAGTTCGGAAGTGGCGGTAACTCCACCCCAAATTCGTCAATATTGAGTGCACGGGGAGGTGGCCGTTGTACCTCTGCTTCAAGCAGCTTGAAATGATCGTCAGCGGCACCGCGATATGAGCGGGGGATATCAAACCGTACCTCAATGCGAAGCTCTTCTCCGTCATACTCGCCCTCCATCTCCTCAGGCCCAAGCAGAATGGCGCCCTTCCTAAAAACCTCTCCCTCTTCTTCCACCATCACTTTTGATCTGGTAGATCTGTCAGCACTCGACCAAGGGGCAGATAGCTGCTGACTTACAGGTCCGTAGGAGTCGGTCCATCCTCACCCTCCTCGTCCGGCTCACTCACGAAGACAGCTTTCCTCCCCTCTTCCTCGTCATCCGAATCCGATAACACAAAGCTCGGACTAAGCACCTTCTCATGCACTACCGGCTCCGGTTCCGCACGGCCCTTGCCCTTGTCCACCCTCGGTGTTTCAGGTGCCTCCGTTTCAACCTCGTCCTCAAGCTCATCTTCGCCGTCCATCGGAATGTGCAATCGTAAACCATTCAGTTTCGCATCTAACTTCGCGACCTGAGTGGTCATTTGGGCATCTTCAGCCTCAGAAGGAGGTCCGGAGCCATGGCTATCGTCAGTACTTGTCTGAGAGGGGCTGGCCGCATGGGTACCGTTGCCATTTGGAGCAGAACCTGCCTTTTTAGATGCTTCATTGACCCCATTGAGCGAATTGGTGATGGATTCATTGAGGAAGAAGAGCTCCTCAATTTTGATCGGGTCGGCGGTGGTTTGGATGACGTCCGATAGCATAACAAGGGCGGCTTTGGAGCGGTCAACCAGTCCGTCTGCACTACCATCACAGGATACCGACGG
The DNA here is from genome assembly GCA_024195185.1 of Coniferiporia weirii. Lineage (NCBI taxonomy): Eukaryota > Fungi > Basidiomycota > Agaricomycetes > Hymenochaetales > Hymenochaetaceae > Coniferiporia > Coniferiporia weirii. The sequence continues at coordinate 27,031 of JAKOPK010000169.1, forward strand.
GGAAGAGCGAAGCTGCGTAAGGAACTCTTGAAGTTGAGCAAGGCACTCCTTCGCTTGTACTACGAAATCTTCATCGACCTAGGTCCAAATTCAGTGTTAAGGTTGTGTTGTAAATCAAAGAATACACATGCCTTCTTCTCATCACCCTTCTTGAAAGTTTTTGCTAATTCACTTTCTTCTATCATCCCCCATACACCCTTCCCCATGCCACGCCCTGACTCAGCGACCTGAGAGTTCCGCTCAGCCTCCTCGGTATTGCGGACACATGTGTTCAAGATATCTCGGCACATGCTATATGCGCAACAAGTAAGCTTTTCCTGGTCCATAATCGAAATTATTAAGAAATAATGCGTACCGGGCGAATTCCTCGTCGTCCGGAGGAATGTTCAAGTCAAGGCAGCGCATGGTGTGATTAGCCTTTAGCCCTCCACTAAGTGCCATCACACCAGCAAGGTCTAGGTTGTTGACGGTGAGGTCGAGATGCAACAGGGACGCTGACTCCGGAAGGAACTCGGCCAGCGCGATTGCACCCGCGGATGTCATCGAAGTTGAAGAGAGGAAGAGCCGTTTGAGCGATGTGTTAAGCGTAAACGCCGTCCGCAGGGACTGAATCTAACACAGCAACATTTTGTTAGACAGTCATCCTGATTTGTTTAATATTACTCACCCCTTCGAGCGAAGGTCCTGAACAAGGATTACGACTAAAATCGAGTGTTTCTAAAGTCAAATTATATTTCTGGACAAGAATCACATGCATGAGCGCATTGGATAAATAAGATAAAAATAGATACGCACCAAAGCTTCAGCAATTGCAACTAGGCCATGTATGTCGATTTTATTCTCGCTCAAGTTAAGGACCTTCAGTGTCCGGTTGCGCTTCAGGACTTGGGCGATGTATTGGATACCAGACTGATTTTTCAGAAATTGTCGCAAAGCGTTAGCTACATTTTCGATAGGGTATAAAGGGGCGCACTCACTCTGATGTCGTTTCCTCTGAGATCCAGCGTTCGCAACTCGCCAAGCCGCGGCAGCGCATCCAGCGCACGCACCTTATCTAGTAGGGCCGCACTCGGGCCGTTAACAGCATGCTCCCTAGGCGTCGGCGGATGCGGGCTCGACGGCACGGGATGACGCGTCGTAACGCCGCCTTGAGCCGACGACGTGATGATCGGCACTTGCTGGCCCGTCGCAGACAAGGGGTCAGGCGCACGCGTAGCATGCTGCACGGCTCGTGCTGTAGCAATTGCGCCCGTCGCTGTGGCGACGGCGCGTCGTGCGCGGGGGATGTACGGCGTGTATGTTGTCTGCATAGGTGCGTTGGCCGGGTGTACTGGTGGGGGAGGTATGGGACCCTGTCGAGGAGGCGGAGGCAACACACCGGGGCGGAATGGTGAAGCAGCGGGGGCATGCGATGGGAGAATTTTGTTTTGTTGGGTGGGGGTGAGAGGCGGAGATCCTGTCATAGGGGTGGAGGGAGGGGAGAGGGTGCCGAAAAGGGCGTTGGGGAGGGTAGTTGGAGAAGACGTGGCTGAAGTGGACGAGGAGGAGGGAGTGGAGGAAACACTGTAGGCAGGCATAGTGTCGGGATAGTCTTTAATCATGAGGGCAAGTGCGACGGCGCCTGAGGCGGTGATACGATTATGACGAAGGGAGATGTTGCGCAAAGACGAGGTGCGGACGTTTTGTGCTGCACAATATTGTCAAAATCAGTCGACCATCATTTGCACTAAAGAAATTGACGAACCAAGGGTCTCCAAAGAGGCCGGCCGTAGTGAACAATCGTCCAGGCGTAACGAAACAAGCCCAGGTCCATTCGCCGGCTTCAGTGATGCGCCTATATACTCGACCGACTTCTTGTCTAGCGAGTTCTGAGATAGATCCAGGAACTGCAAATTGCTCGACTTTTGGATGAACACGCTGATCAGCTTGAAGGCTGGTGTCTTTAGACGCCGATTCGAGGCAACGGACAGAAAATTCAACGTGTTCGGAATTAGTAGGGCGTGCAGGAGGGGCTTGAGAATCTGGGATGTTACTGGTAAACTTTGCTTTCGAAATCATTTGAAGAGAAATTGATAACGAACATGTTCATCAAGATCGCATTCCTTTAAGTACAGCTTGCGAAGACCCCATTCCACCGATAGCACATCGGACAGCGTTGCGGCCTGACCTGCGGTGATTTGCACGCCAGAAAGGTCGAGCGAACGCCCATGGATTCCGGAGGCCTTCTGTTGTTATTATTATGTTCAAAGCGGACGATGCAGCGTTGACGACACGTTCAGGTACAACAGTCAAATCTCACGTGTGGTTGCATCGGTGCCAGACTTACCTTGAGTGCAGCAGAAATGCCAGGATGCGGGTCCTCCTCACGGCCCACACAGCACTCCAAATAGAACGACTCGACCTTGTCTGTGGACCACCACTCCTCAGTCTCGTTATTCCCTGGTCCGTACGAATTCCCCCGCACGATTCGCCGCCTTCGCTCTGCCTCACGTGCCTCTACCGTCTTCTTCTCCTCCTTCGTGTACACGGTGCATGGAGGATTGGCGGCCGATATTGGGTAAACAGTCACAAGATGCGGCAAGAAAAAGTGTGCACGCTTTAGGTGCTCGTCCGGTCCGTTTGCAGAATCCGAGGCGGCGGGGGTACCAGGCAACGATGAAGGATTTTGCGTCGGCAACAGACGCGACAGACGCGACAGGGAGAAGAACGACTGCTGCGGCGGCGGCGGTCTCTTCAAGATGGACTTTCCTGGCCGTGGTAAGGTAACAGCCGACGAAGATGGCGAAGGGGATAGAGACGGGGACGCCATCGTTTTACGGGCGCATAAGGGTATGGTAGGACTCAGGAGGGGGTTGACGCTGGCAGTTGCCGAGCCGTCGCATCACGCTTTCGGCAATGAAGCGGTCTCTGTGTAGCTCTTGGCGGAGGTGTAACATAATATTCACCCCACTTGTACTTACTCACTCAGCATGCATAGGGAGCTGAGCATCGTCGTCCGATGTGAATAGAATGCGCTATGAAAGAAACACTCTTTCCGTAACGCAGCATTAATGCTGTTATTTTCACGTGTCGGCCGGAACACTCCTTAAATAAATCGATTACGATGCAACGTCCAATTAATTGTAATTTGGCATGGCTACATGGTTCTTACCAATTCCCTTTACCCCTCTGTTTATCATACTTGCATGTTGAGAACTGCCCCAGATCGCGCAAATTTGGTCCAAATAATGCTGATTTTGTATTTAAAGCGCGCATATAGGAAGCCGAGGACTAAGCCACTACTCTAGACGAATAACTATCGATTTTTGCTCACTTGCGCGCTTTTGTGGATTATAATACGACGTAAATACGTCTGCCGACCAACCAAGTCAGGCCTAGGAAGGTTTTATGTTGGTCTGTCTGGAGTAGATTAAACATGACCCTTGTCAGAGACTCCGAGAGATAACTCCCAGCATCCTGAATATCCGTTGATTTTACTGTTGGCGGGATATCGAGCTTGCGGCAGCTGTCCTCTCTCCAATTAATATTACTACTTATCCACAAACCATAAGTTGAATATCCTGGCCCCTGAGCCTATGCACATATCCCTCGCATTCTCCAATTATTAAACATAGAGGGAGACGAAAGGTCTCCCTAAGTGAAGTTTAAGTTTGTCCCAAGGCCGCAAGGGGATGTGGCGTGGAAAAAGTATATTTGTCTCGATGCTTGTGTAAGACGCTGACTGTGATCCCAGTGGTTTTCTCCTTACGGTCCTTTTGGATTCGAGGGAACCTCGTACTTTTTGTAGCATGGACCAGAGCTTGTACGCCCGGAGTGTAGGATATTAACGTGCATGTAGTACGAACGACTGAATTTGGGACCCAGGCACAAGTCTGCCAGGCCTTCTACGCGGGTACCTTCCGAAACGGGCGAATGAACGAACTGGGCGGCTCACACTTCGAGCGCGAGGCAAAGGCGTGGCGCGCGCGCGAGTTGGACACGATGAGCAACTCGTCCCTCCCTCCGTCTCCCATCACCGTATTTCTTCACTGGCACTGCCTTTAAACTCACTTTTTGGCACACTGCATACTGATGCATGGGGAATGATGGATAGGAGCTCAGACACAACCACGCTTTCTCCGACCCCGTTCAGTCCCTTCTCCTCCGTCAACTCCTGTGGTAGCGAAGGCGGGACGTCCGATGGTGTGTTATTTTTTGTCGCTCTCAGGCAAGGACACAATTGACCGGTCCCGCAGAACCCGCAGATCTTGGGCAGCTCGCAGCCGTCTTCGAAGTGCTTCGGACAGAGTTTCAACCGCGCACACAGCCCCCGACTATCCCGCGAACCGGTACGCCCACGTCTTCGCTACTTGTATCCCCTTCGGATGGGGAAGGCGCGCCGTCGACGTCATGGTCGCGCACTGACTCAATCGCATACTCGGATTCGGATGGTGACTACGGCGAGAATGGCGAGGGAAGCGTTCCGGGAGACGCACTCGACCAGCCGTCTCTCGGCTACCTTGACGGCGTACTCGGCTTTCTTGCCGCCGAACGTGCCAAACTTACTGCACAGCGTGAGGCCGGCGCGCGCGGCGGTGCATCATCACAGTCACAGGCTTCGACGAGCGAGAGCGCCTGGCGGCACGTCATAGAGCCGCGCCGCAAACGCCGACGGAAGCGCGGCAAACAACACGGCACAAGCACGAGCGCGAGCGGCACACACGCGGACGATGATCCCGATGCGGGCGCAGAGGGCGCTGCTACGCCTGTGGGTGATGTGCTTGAAGGCTCGTCCTCAGGGGAGCACTGGTCGCATGGCAAATCAATGCCCGCGACTCCCCCGCACGGGACGAGCCGCAGCTTGCGCAGAGGGAAGGGGCTAGAGCCCATGACAGTCACCGTCCCCGGCTCGACTTCCACGATCCCCGTGCACCCGAAGCTTTCTCACAGTCGCTCAACACCGAGTTTACGTGTAACGATCCCCGCACCACCGCCCGACGCCCGCGTGCTCCGATTGAGAACGCTCGCAACAAAGCTCCGCATGCTTTTCGTTGACGATGCACGCACACTTTCTTCTGTTTTATTGAAGGATGTTCCGGAGGTTGACGGATTCATCGATCCGCGCGGACGACCTCCTGAGGGTGATGACCCGCCCGTACATGTCTTCATCGACCAGTGAGTCCTCTGTTGCCTCTGTATGACCCTGTTCCTAAAACAAATTGTAGTTCGAATATTCTCGTCGGTTTCCTAAATCACCTGCGACGCTACCCCATCCACGGAGCCCGTCGCACACCAACACACCTCTCACACGCAGCACTCGCGCTTGTGCTCGAGCGCGGGCGGCCCGTCTCCCGGCGCGTACTGGCGACGTCTTCGCCACTCTACCAGCCCATGGAGGGCGCAGAACGTCTCGGGTACGAAGTGCGCGTATATGCGCGCGTACCCGACCTCAGTGACGGCATAGACCGGACAAAGGTCAAGCGCAACGCCGCTGGTAACGCGAACGGCGACTCAGATCCTGGCCCGCCGCTCCCTATCCTCAACCCAGGCCTCAGTCACAGCCATGGTCAAAGCTACGGGCACAGTCAGGCACACGCCCGGGGCCAAAACCATTCGCGCAGCACGTCATTGACGATGCCGACGTACGCGCACGCGAGCCCTGGGATGAGTGGGAGCCCAAGCGGGCGTATCCGGTTCCGGGAGCAGGGCGTGGACGAGCTCTTGCAGCTAAAGCTGCACCAGGCGCTCGCAGACACAGATGCGCCGCCACCACGTGGTGCAACAATCGTGCTCGCGACGGGTGACGGGAATGCAGGACAGTTTAACGCGGACGGTTTCCGCGGTGCGGTGCGCACGGCCTTGCGGAAGGGCTGGCACGTCGAGCTGTATGCGTGGGAGTATGGGCTGAGTAAGGCGTGGATGAAGGAGTTTGGGGGTGGTGGGGACAGCGGCAGTGACTTGAAGGGGAAGGCAGGGGCGGAGTCTCTGTATGGCGACCGCTTCAGGATTATCGGCCTAGAGAAATTTGCTCAGGACTTATTGGAAATATAGTTTGGCTGCAAGGAGAAGGAGAGAGGGACACATCATGCGTGCGGTGAGTTGCATATATCTACTTATACACTGCTTGAGAAAGAAAGGTTCAGGTCCATTGTACAGTAGGAGGCTCACAATCTGTATTGCATTGTCACGATTGTTAATTTATATTAGAATTTTTTCTTTGTTATTATCCCGGTCATGCGCTACAGATAGTCTCGGATATTGTTATGTCTCAATGACGGCTCATGCATGTCCAGGTATCCTCCGCGTACGTTTCTCTGTTTTCGCCCAGGATTTCGAGCCTCAATGAATATTCAACAGTTACTTGTATGTAAACGAACGGTGTCGTGGGAAACTGCTGCCGTAGTGTGTGGAATAAAGCGTGCCTAAAGTCCTGAACTGAGCAAGGACAGAAAAAACGCAGTATAATTACCATGCTATAGGGACCTGATTGGCGCCTCGGTAATGATCTGGGTTCTCGTGCAATTGAGGGAATGGTGTGCCCACTGATTAATTCTAACAATAGTGCTAACGCCAACGTCGATCATTGCACAGCTTTCTATGACCTTTTCCCCACGGCCATTGAACCTAGAACAGCACCTTTTGGCGACGGAGGAACTCTCCAAAAAAAATAGTCAGCAGTTCGGTCATGACCCTCGAAATTTTTTGAAGTGAGTAATGACAGCACCGCTTTCCCAGCCCGTGTCCGTGCAGTCCAACCGGTGGCGCCGTTTCGCGGACATCCAGCCAATGTCGCGCATGGAAATCTGGTCCCCCTCTTGCTGGCCCATATGTGTGAGTTTAGAGGTCTTGCGTGGCGTGCTGTCATCATTAACTGTATGTTTTCCGTCCATGCCCGTCTTACATCTTTTCCTAGACCCACTTCGTAAGCGCCCCCGAATCTGTGAATGGTATAGCAAAAAACCTTGCTGCCTTTGACGCCAAGCACTGGTTGCTGATGCACCAAGGGTAAGGCGCCATCAAAAGGCCGAGGCTAAGCTGTTGACGATCTCCCTCTCCTGTACCGAACGGTCAAGAACATAGCTCGCCGTTGTAGGTTGCCAGCAAGTTGCAGAACGCAAGAAAACTTTCCAAAGAGAGACCACTGGGTGGGGAGCATAGCGGGGAGAGTAAAAGAAGTGGGGCGCCCTTCTTCCTGTGCGTAGGATTCTTTAGAGTCGTCTCAACACTCGTCCGGCACGCCCATCTTTGGTAACAGCTTCCTATCGGCTCCTACAATCCAACTCGGGTCGGGTAGGAGGGAGAAGGGCTCCTCGGGAAAGACGGAGTTGATCATCGCATGTGCTCACGGGCCTCCTTACCTATCCGATGCGGTAGAACCTACAACAGCGGCAGAGGCCAACGAACTCAGAACATTAGTTATGTCTAAATTTACCGTTTCGCAGTCGATTAAATCACAAGGACAAATTCTTGACGAAATTCAAAGAGCTTATACGCAGCGCACCTCGTGTACTCCGGACGCCGTCAGCTGCGGCTTGCAACTATGCGTGGATTTTAAATTACGACTTCTATCGAAGGGGGGGACGCGGACGGCGACCATTGATCTCTATTTCAGGTGCTCGCTCTCCCACACACATCCCTGAGCTCGGCACGAAGTTATGCGCACCAATATCAAGTCTCCGCAGTAGGTTTGTTACTACCACATATATCAGACCCAAGTCGATCGCATCTCGCCGACTCAGAAAAGCCGCTATGCAGGCGCGTGCTTCCTGAGGCACATCAAGTGGGTCCGGCCTCATCTGCCAGCGGCCTTCCGGCTTCGAAGAACCTTTCTCTGCAACACCGAGAGGGCCGAGCGCACTCACGGGAACTGATTATGACGCGGCTTTTGTCAAGAAACTGAAGCTATGATTCGGGGCGTGGCCTGAGGTCCCCGCGGTGGTGCCGAGTGAACAATGACGTGCACCACGGGCGAGGCTTACCCGGCAGGGTGACGGGGAAGGACATGAGGAAGGCCCGACCTCTTGTGCAACGCTGATTGATCTCAAGCTCTGCTTCGAGCCGTCCTACTAGTAGTATGTAAGCTTAATTGTCCCGTGATGGCACTCAGGGGTAACGCCACTATTGGGCTTTCGACCAAGGCTTCAACTTGAACTTGGTTTATCGTCTGATTACCGTTGTATGCGCTCGTTGAACGACCGCTGAATTCCGGTCCAGGGAACCTTTCGGAGCCAGAAAGGAGGAGATGGGCTGTGCGCACCGCCCGCCACCACTGTCCATGGGGTTTTTTCGTGACCGAGATCGAAGAGCGCTCCGATTAAATGATGAGACCCGACGCACCCGCCACTGTGCCCTCTGGAACTTCATCACTCCGTGGATTCCCTTCTCCTGGAAACATTCTCTTGTTTTCGATCCGGAGCGGCCGTCAACATCCACCGCCGGCTGTTTCCACGGTTCTCTTGTTTCTTACTCTTTATCAGTGACGTTAATATGGAGTAGCTCCGGCGGAAGTCCTACCACCCTATCTGCATGCATAAATAGCTTTTGGCCACGCCTAGGCTAGCGCGAGCTGCGAGGTCCCACCATCTGCGTCGAAGGGAACCGAGTCCGATAATCGCATCACCGTGGTACATAAGCAACGCCATTATAAAAGTTCCCCGCATAGTCAAATTAAGTTAGGACGTGCGGATATATGCACCCCTTTATCGTCTAATCCGAATTCTTGCACACGAGCTGTTGCCTTATAGTAATTATGGGCGGGAGAAGTTGTGTGGCGGGCCGTATCATTTCACCGGGAACATTCTTTCAGTGCTATTCCCATTCAAAGAACGGAGTCACCCGTGAACAATGAGAGTGGGTATCATAAATTAGTCCCGTGTAATAGTCTATATCATAATGTACTAGGCCGTACGCAGGAGTAGAGTTTACTGAAATTACGGCGACTATGCTACAATCTCCTTCATCACAAGGCCATAAGAAATCCCCCAATGGGTGGTAAGCATATAATAAATCTACAAATACATGTCCCGAATATAGGATTTTACATGGTTGGCTAGATAAAATAAAATGCTTAACGAATTAATAGGCTGACGAAAGTAAAGGGAGAAGAAAAGAAAGAATTACACCAGTGTCATCTTCACTCTATACATTAATCAGCGCTCCCGGATAGGGCGAACTTTCATTGCTAAGCCCGAGCTGGGTTTGTCATTTTCTTCAGAGTTGACATGATGTTCCGCGCCTGAGCAGCTGCGTGACGTCAGATCCATCTTGTAACTCTCATCCAAAAAGGAAAAAGGCGACTTACTGCCGACGGGGAACACCGCCCCGAGGTGCCTGAGTCCCGTAACCAGCACGTCGATCTCGGTCAGCATGCTGCTCGCCTCGGGCGACGGCGCCGCGCTTCCCCCCAAGCGCTCAACTTCGCGCATAAGCACCTGCGCAGCCAGCATCCAGCACGACTGCGGAAATTCAATAGACATTAGTATCAATATAATCCATACTGCGCACGCGCGCCAATTTCAAATTCAGAAAGAGAGACTTTGACTCACCCCGACGACGGGCTCCATGAATCCGATGTCGTCCGGTGAGAGGCAGCGCACGATCTGTACGATGTTGTGTGCAGACTCCAGACACTTGTCGACTGCGGCGCACGCCGCGCCCACGCACGCGCCCACTTCGCGAGGGACAATTGGTTGTACATCACCCTGTCCGTATCCGTGCTGAGAGTACACACGCTCGTATCCAATAAGGCTCTCGTACACCGTCTGTACGGTGTTGCGCGATGACGAGGTTGGTCGGTCGACAAAGCCCAGCGTATATGCTTTGCCTGAGAGCGCGAAGTTAAGGCGTATGACAGCAGCGTGAGCCATGCAATGCGTCGTGTAGAGCGTACACTTCATGAACGAGGGCGTGCGGAAGTCTTGTGAAGGAAGCGGTAGCAGCGTCTTGATGAACGCGCTTAGCGTGCCTTGCATCGAAGCGAGCTTGCCATCATAGCACGAGCCTCGTCCATCTTTTTTTTTATGGCGGATAGAAGTTAGTTTAGAGAAAGAAGGTGGGATAAAATAATCTTACATGAATCACGAAGAGAAGCGATACAAGATGCAGCCTCGTACAGTGCAGCACATTTAGCCCTCAACTGAAGCAGTGAGCTCGTCGGTTGCGCATCCAAGCCGGATAAGAAATCATCGACGGGAGTGCTCGATGGTGCGGTAGTCTGAGTGCCAGACGTGCTTGCATTCACAACGCCGTCATCAAGCTGGGCGATGCGGAAGTCAGCTCGCTGTTCCCCTACATACAGACTGGATGAAGAAATGCCACGTACGACTAGAACTCCACGATCATCTGGCCATGGAGTCGTAATGACCGTTTTCGCATTATTCCCGTCCCCGCTGGCGGTGAGACCCGCACTCCAGCGCCAGCTCGACGCAGGTAATCCGCCCGCTGCGCCCCAGCTGTGCTCGAGCACGAACACGTTCCAAAACTTATGCTGGCGCTCAAGCGCGTCGTCGTGGTTCATCGGCGGGGGCATGAGGCTCGAGCCTGCACCCGACGGAGGTGCGCTCTCGCCCATTGCGCGTGAAGGCACGGTGCGCGGATCGGGAAGCTGGTGCAGACCTGCACACAGCGCGAGCTGTGAAGCGGTGTTTGCGTGGTATGAGCCTTCAAGCGCACGCTCATGCGCAAAGAAGTACGTTGCGAGGATGGTGCTCGCGGCGATCGCAATTGCCATGTTCGTGCGCACGTAGTTCTCTGGATGATCGATGCCGCACGCAATGCCAAGTGGGTCCTGGATAAGCGGGGGAAGCCCGGCGAGCGCGCGCTGGAGAAAGCGGCCCCTGAGCTTACGCAGGGACTTGTCCTTGGAGAAGTGCGCACCCCATAGAAAGACGGTGTTCTTCATGCACTCCGTCGGAAGCTTTAGAAGTGTGAGGTCGGTCACGTTGAAAGGGAGCACCGTGATGCCGACTTGTTGTGAGTGGGCGAGAAATGTGTCTATTCTGAACAGCACGGTAGCCTCGGGTTAGTAGGGCTATGCGGTGTTATCAAAATCCCTTCCACAGTACTCACAAATGTTCTACAGCCGCCGGAGGTAATTCTCCGGATGTAAATGGTAGTGGAGGAGCTGCGGTTTTTACATCAATATGACCCAAGACGGATAAAAACAGGACTTCTGCGCGTACAAATTGGTGCTGCGGGTGCGGGTAAGGCGGCCGCCATATTAACGGCTCTGTCGTCTACAGTCATATTCTGGCGAAAATAATAAGCGCCGAAACATTAACCGCCATACTTGAGCGCTAAACGTAAATTGGCTTGAACTGACCCCCGTGCCTAAATTGTGGTGAGCGTCGAGCCCCATTTTTATAAGGTCATAGTATGAAAAATCCAAGCCGGCGTGCGATTCCTGAGCTAGAGTGAATATAGGCGCCTGTGTCTGCCGGAACGCTTGCTGGCTTTGCTGAGCTTGGCCCGGCGAAGGGAATCCATAGTGCGTCTGCAAGCCGGATGTGTATCCTTCGCTGTGTGACATAACACTTGTCGGAAGCGGGAAGCTCGCAGCCGAACGCGCGGATCGCGAGCTCGACCGGGAGCTTGAGCGCGAACTTCCCGTTCCGGGGTGGGAACCGGCTCCGTTGCCCGCAGACGCAAAGGCCTGATGTATCGTTTCTCTTCTATTGGGAGGAGTCGCCATGCCCGCGCCTACGCGACCGCGACCGGGCGCAGAGTTGCTGCGCGAGAGGCTGGGATGCGCGCCAGGGGATCGGCGGGAGCCGTCCTTTGTCGCCTGGAGGTCGCGGAAACGCTTCTCGAGCTGCGCGAGCCGCTCATAGAGCACCTGCGTGTCTGTTTTCGTCACACCGTCATCGTACTCGCACTCTGCACCGCGTTCGGCGCGGATGCATTGAAAGCACGCTGGTTTCACACCATCGCATTTCTAGGGGACGGTATCAGCATTCATGACGGGCGCCATCGGATGAAAGTTTGGAAGGCGTTTGGAGGGGGGTAAATGTGAAAGAAATCTAGGGCTGGTGATCACTTACCATTTTCCGGCGCCTGATTAGAATCGGAGATGGTTTAGCGCCGCGCATTCAGCATCAACATCGGATGGTTGGACGTACCTACAGTGCAGACACGCCTTACTCCGGCTTTTAGACTGCCTTTGTGTAGAAGGTCCCGCATCGTATTGCGAGAAAGTAGTGACCAAATGTGAAGCGTCTTCCGGGTCCATTATGAGGATAGTGTAAGGACCAGAAACAAAGAAAAATTCTTAGATAGAGGCTGCGCCGAGGACCAGACGAAGTATATAGTGGATTTGCGACGAGAGGGAAAGAGGAATCGAGCCTGGAGAGCCAGGAACGTGGAGATTGAGGGGAAGGTGGACATGGTTGAGCTGATGAGGCGTTCTTTATAAACCAGAATTGCATAGGTCTGTACTGGCGGTCTCGGGTTTCAGGATCGAGGAAGATTACCAAATCTGTAAAGAAGGACAGAAGCTGCGAGCAGCCACCGATCCGGTGCTTAATCGGGCGCGTCGGCAAACACCCGTCGCGCGCTCCATAATCCTCCCCTCTCCAGACTACTCCGCCTCTTCCCCGTTTTCATACCATTTGCAGTGTTTTCCAGCCCAGGCTATGTCGTAGCCGCATCGCTGACTCAACCGCTGGGTAAGCTGGTCATTGTCGGCAGCATGGCTCGTAGACTGCTGACAGATTGCTGACTATAACAAATCACGTGCCCCCATGAGCGATCGGCATCCCCCACTCTCTTTTGGAAACTACCACTGGTCCAATACAACTGTATGTGATGCTATGGCAATTATGTATTGGTGCTAGCTCAAAATTAGGCTGCCACCTATGTAATCCTGCTTCTTCCGGAGTCTTGAGTAACGTTCCGTACTCTTCGCTCCAGACTTATTTTAGGCAAATTAATCTGACCGGCAGTTTATTGTGTACGTGATTCACTGGCCTCACCCCAGTCGGTCCCTGAGTGCAACATGAATGCAGGTGATAGCCATCGCAATCAAAGCCTGTTTTGATTGCCTTTTTTTTCATGGTTTAAACTTCTTTGTGGCGCCGGAGGACGCCTAACAGTAGAGATATCTCCTGATAAGGGAAGTCCGATCGGGCCCGCTGACTTGTGTGGCGGGAGCTAGTAGGAGCAAGTTATGTCGAGGACGGAAAAAAATCCGTACTGTAAGCCATGGGTTATTAAGGACTACCTAAACTCAATCTTTGGATGATCGGAAAAGAGCGCGGCGACCGGCCTTTTTTCCATCTCTTTCCGTATTTCAATTTCCTACCCCCTTCGTCTGATAGTAGTCACCTACCGTTGTGCATGTGCTTGCCCGAGATAAGTCGAAAGAAGGGCTGGTGGTTTCTTCGTTTACTTAATTGTATTGAAAATACGAATTAGTGTTCATTGACGCCGCGGGGTAAGAAGGGAGAATGATCCTCGAAGATCGACGATCACAGATGGGCGGTACCAGTGTAACCTGGAAGCCGTCTAGTTTGGTACTTGCTGCGGCCGATCGTGGTATCAAACCTCACGGTGTCTGCCCAACCTTGTTGTAAGATAAACAATTTTATGGCATGCATAAAGTATGGCACACATACAGAGTACTGAATGGGAGTATTTCGATAAGCATTTATTGGGCGTGTTCGGCTCGCAAGCTGTCAGCACATAACTTTACCGAGCGCGCTACGCCTCAACCCCCGGGCGCTCCGCGCTAATATTCAATTATACTCAAACAACGCGCGGCACATGCTGACGCGCGCGTTGCCGATGAGAGCAGGGCGGCCTGTGGTGCTGAAAATTGAAACGGACAAAAACGCGGGAGTCAAGAGATGCCGACCGCAGAAAATGGACTCCGAAAACGCTCGCGGTTAAAAACAGCATCCGAAATCTAACAGCAGGGTCGAAAGGGCGCCCGGGTATCGAGAGGGGAGCGTGTAGCCACATACCTACCCATCCCGCGAGTTTCCCAATAGCATTTAAACTTTAACAGCTGGATCGGAGGGGTGTCCAGGATCGAGGGGGTGGCCACATACTGTACGCACCCCGCGAGTTTCTCCGGCAGCGTCGGGGGAATAAGCGACGAGATATTACAGGCAGCTCTCGGCAGCTACGCCGTGCGTGGCGGGATACGTAACGCGTCCGGTGCGGAGTGCGGAAAAGCTTTCTTGCACAGAAAGATCGTCGGGATTGTCCACAACGGTGTCTCCCCGGGCCCCGGTGTACGTTCCTCAATTAATATCGTGCCATACCTCTTTCTGCGCGGCAAATATTAATGGCAAGATGTCGGATGCACTTTGTGTATGCATACTTGTCATATGGGGGAACAGTGCCGGGTATGAGCAAAACTGTGTACCATTGTTCCAAGTATATTATGCACTATCAGTGCGGATAACATACAATACAATATAGCGTGCATCTCAGTTAGTACGCTCTAAAATTGTAAAAAGAGGCTGGCAGTCAACAAGAAATTTACCAAACGCGATAGATACGGGCACCCCCCCGGTCAATAGCCACGAAGTCCTAGGTATGCAGAGAAAAAAATATCAAAGGAAAAAGGGAGAAGGTGAGTAAAATGAGAAGAGAGAAAATGGAAAGAAGACCGGAGAAAAAAAAATCAAGGCCCATCAGGCGAAATCTAGAACCGTGATCGTGCTCGCGTTACCCGCGACGTCCGTGCCTTCAGCAGAAGGCACCGGCACCCGCGCAACAACCGCACGTCCCATTCCCTCGTCAAAGCGCACCACGAGCCGTCCACCTTCGCTCCCCTCCTGCCCCATTGTAGCATTAGGTACATCGTCGACGCGGTGGTACGGCCAGAAATCGACCGTCGACACAAGTCCCAGAGCATCTGCTCCGCTCACTCCCACAGCCGTCGAAGCTCGCCATCCGCCCGCGCCCATGAAGCATGGGAGCACGACGTCTGTCGGTGCACAGCGGTACATCGCACCGCCCGCATCAGCGCGCAAGCCACGGCCGCTGGCACCCAGCGCGAGCGCGCACACCCCACCTGAGCCCGCATTTCCAGGAGGCACGAAATAGTGTGGCGTCGGCGCGGGGATGCGCGTCAAGCGGAAACGCAACTCCGTTGAGCCCGATGCGTCCGGTGCAAAGGGGGCTGCCGGAGGCGCGGGGACAGCGGTCAACACGGACTGCACCGTGAGCTGCGGGTGACGCCGCGAGCGGGAAAGGATGGTGAGGGGCCTTGGGTATCCCGAGCTCTTCCATGCGTCGATCTCAGAAGCGGGGGCCTTGCAGGTCGAGAACGCCACCGGCCGTTCGACGGCCTCGCTCAGCCCGAAGATCGTCGTCGGCATGAGAACGACCCGCTCCGGGACGGCGTTCGTGGAAGACCCGTCCGCTCGGGGCGATTCGGAAGTTGAGCCACATGGCATTTCAGGGGCAGGGGAGAATCGGGGGATAGGGTACAGCCCGACACAGTTCTGCCACACGACGAGAATGTGCTCTGCGGAGTCATACACGTGTACGCCGACAAATTCTCCAAGCTTATAAAAAAAAGTTATGAGCATAGCGAACTTGACCTATAAAAGGAGAGGGTGCTTACTTGTGGGTCCGGATATTCCAGCAGAGCAGACTTCGCAGCAGCCGACCCTGACGTCCAGTCCATGACCTCAATGCCCGCGTATCGCGCGAGTGTGCCTGATTCGGCATCTGCCTCTTCCGCAATAGGTGCAGGCGGAATAAAAGAAGCAAAGAAGAGTAGGTTGTTATGCATGTGTAAAAGACTTCCTAGTTTCCCGTTCGCGAACCGGTGGGGCCCATACTCTTCGGGAAGAGCGGGCTCGTTGGGACGCCTAGAATACACTGGTGTCGGAAGCACATCCGGAAGAGCCAGGGAGCCCTCGTCCGAAAAGGCGGGGACGGGTGAGTTGAAAGGGCTCCCCTGTGCGCCGAACGAAATGATACCGGGCGAGCGCAGAGGATCATAGCGAGCCGAAAGAACTGTACACACTCTAGATATCAAACAATTGCTTTCACTAGAAAGTATATGTCAAAATTAGACAATAAGTAAGGATTGTGGCTAAAGAGAAGCTTACCCCCAAGAAGGCTCGCCGTCCGGGAAAATTGCAAAGCGCACACTGCTATCAGATTGCCAATTCGAGTGTTCGCTCGCGTCCGTTATTATTGTAGAATGAGTAGCGTTACTCGGCACAACCCACTCCCCAACACAGCGCGCTGCCCGACTTTTTCTGACATCCTTATCTTGGCCCTGCTGAAACGCCCGAGGGAAGCCAAGATCCCAGCAGCACAGTCTGTCTTGGTGAACAGTCACTACGTAACGTCCACCAGGAAGGAGGAACACCTCGCGTATCGCTTCGAGCGTTTGAAAGGCATACGACCTTGAAGCTGCGGGTGCACCAACAGTTACGACTTCGCTCCTGAGCCCAGTCGCAGTAGACTTCCAGCGTTTGTCAAGGCGGAGGGCGTGCATAGTGCGTGCTTCAAGGTCCGAAGACTCGATGAATTCAAGGCAGTCATTCCCCTGAGTGGAGTTAAGGAGAGCTGGGAAGTCATCCTCTGAGAAACCAAAGAGCGAGAGCAGTCTGGGCGTGATAAAAAACGAATAGCCTGGTATCGGACGCCCTAGCTCGACGACTTCGCGTTTGAAGACCCTAAACCAGACGTCGCGGACGTGTGAAAGCATCTCCATGCGTTTAGAAGTCTGTTCGGTATGCAAAATCAGATTTGTAAGGTTACACATTTCACGGAGATAAGAGCGTACCTGGCGAACACTCAGAAGGTCGCAAACGGGTAAGACAGACAGTATGTGAATGAGCACATCGTCGACGAGTTCTTCGAGTCCGTAGGACATAGTAGCGGTTAGAAGGTAGTGGGTCGTAGATTGATGGTTCGTTAGCTGGCCAGGAGTGCTTTATACTTGGCCGCCTCAAAGATGGAAGAGACGAATACCTCGATGACTGTTCCGACGAACACGCCTTTAATACGTGCAGAGGCCGTCCACGGCCGAAGTCTGGCTCTGGGGCTATAATGGGGTACAACGAGGAGTCGGACCCGTATACAGAAGGGGATGCGTCGTTGGCTTCTGTTCATCTATCTGTTTCATAACGTGCAGCGACAATCCCGATCCCAGCCGTGCCCTAGTGGTGTTGAGCTCCCAAACCCCCAAACTCTGCCAGCAGAGCAAAGCACGATGCCCAAATCAAGCAGCCTTGATATTAAAAATACGTCCGTCTTTGGGCGGGGCAGCCCGGTGTCGGCTGGCATAAGCGGAGAGACGAGGATAGATATGAGTCCGAGCCTGAGGTTGTAACCTGGTCGCACGAGCATCACGGAGTGCAAACCTCAGAAGTGGCCAAGCGCCGATCGTGACGCCTCCGGCCATCACGCCCGATCAAAATGCCCGGCAACATCGCACCGCACCCGACCTCCATTTCTTCCAGCTTTAAGCTTGCAGACATCTTGCAGGTCTGTTTTAACACAACCGACCAATTTATTTGCATTTTATCGCTCAGGCCCGACGCACGCCATTCTGTGTCCAGATGGCACACTTGCTCACCAGAGGTGCCGGCTTATCTACCATGAGGTGCTAAATATACACTGTCCATGCGTCGACGTTCCCTCGATACGCTCCCTTGGAGCTGGGAAGACATCACCCGTTGAACACCTACCACCAACACTGGGATACGCCGAACATGCCTTGGGACGCAGTCACTCTCAACGATGGTAAGCGGAAAGCTTGAAGCGGCTGCACTTGTCGGAATTCGGGGGAAATTTAACAGAAGCACTCCATTGTACACGCAGGGGCCACGATGCCGAGCATCGCCTTTGGAACTTGGACCTTGGGAAACGGGCAGAGCGTTGTCGACCAGGTCGATCAGGCCTTGAATGTCGGCTTTGAGCACATAGGTATGTGTCATTTGTCATTGTAACTCATCAGAGAGAAGTCCGCTAACTTGCCGTCCGCATGGTCAGATACGGCACAGGTATACAGGAATGAAGCCGAAGCAGGAAAGGCATTCAAGGATTCCGGTCTTGCGCGCTCGGATGTGTTCATTACTACTAAGTGGAGCGGGTTGGATGGCCTTGACATACCAACCTCTATCAACAACAGCCTCAAAAATGTGAGCATACGTCAAGAGCACACTAAACACGCCCAACACATATAAATATATCCGTAAAGCTCGGCGTATCTTACGTAGATCTCTACCTCATTCATTCGCCGCGCCTTGCAAACCCGGATATCCCGACCGTATGGGCGCAGATGGAGAAGGTCAAGTCGGATGGCCTTGCAAAGTGCGTGCCTCTCCATCATCGGAAACACCCCGTTTCGTAAAAGAAACTAGTGCATTCGTACTAACCGGAACAATTTTATTTTTACGTGCAGGAGCATAGGGATCAGCAATTTTGGGGTTGTTGATATGGAGATTCTCCTTGCATCCGCAAAGATCAAGCCGGTTGTTAATCAGGTGCGTCGTGCGCGCGTTAACTGAAAAGACAACTCTAGAGAGGAAATTGCTTAACGATTGCGCGCAATTTTGTCACTACTGCTGCCGCTCATCGTGTTCGCCAAATCGCCAAATACATATACGTCTTCCGGCTGTTCCTTAGATCCTCTTCCACCCGTACGTTTACGCGCAGCAGGTCCCAATTGTCGAAGCAGCCAAGAAAGATGGCATCGTCATCGAAGCGTACAGTCTCCTCATGTACGTTCTTTTTTTTCATTTCCCTCGTTTCAGCTGTTCTGCTATGGGCTATTCACGACTGGGGTCCAAACCAGCCTCCTTTCTGCGCCACATACGAAACGTGATCTTTACTCCGATCTGACTAATATGTTTTGCCTTACGTTCACAGCCCCATAACACGCCAGCCCGGCGGCCCGCTGGACAAACCGCTCGCGCAGATCGGCGCGCGTCTCGGGGCAACTGCGGACCAGGTCCTCATGGCATGGGCGAAGGCGAAGGGTGTTGTTGTCGTCACGTACGTGCCTATCCATCCATCACTTGTATGTATTTGTGAACTTACACTTACGATACTATAATAGAACAAGCTCCAAGGAGTCACGACTGAAAGGCTACCTCAGCGCTGCGGACCTGGGTACGTCCGGTTTCCTACGCGTAGCCATCCGTAGAAAATGCTTCTCTCCTTCTATTCATCTCCGCCTTTTTCCTTTTTCTCTTCAAAGTCTATCCACCGGATGCCCGTCCCTCTATCCGTTGCCGAGTACCTATTATTTAAAATTGACTGACGTCGTTCATTCCACATTCCAGCGCTTACTGCCGCCGACATTGCCGACATCGACATCGCGGGTGCGATCGGTACCCGTCGGCTCACTGCGCGCACGTTTATCCGGCGTGCTGCGGCTGTTGCACTTGCCGGAGCGGCCGCCCTCGGGCTCTGTGCGTACCTGGGCATCGACGTGTTGTAGGAACACATGTTGAGA